>CM034351.1:74549374-74633353 GCA_019925275.1 Mytilus edulis
TAATACATGTGCTTCTATGGCTTCTCTTTAACCGTAAATAAACGAACATTTACTATTTTGTAACGGAGACGTCCTTTAGAATGTTAGTCTGTGGGTCATTCGTTATGTATCAATATCGTGCAAAATAGACATAGGAAGATGTGGTGTGAGTGCCAATGAGACAACTCTCCTTCCAAATAAATATTTAAAAAAGTAAACCATTATAGGTCAATGTACGGCCTTCAACTAGGAGCCTTGGCTCACACCGAACAACAAGCTATAAAGGGCCCAAAATTAATAGTGCAAAACCATTCAAACGGGAAAACCAATGGTCTATTCTATATAAAAAAACGAGAAACGAGTACACGTATTAATTACATAAACAAACGACAACTACTGTACATCAGATTCCTGACTTAGGACTGGTGCAAACATTTGCAGCGGGATTAAAAGACTGTTTATTGAACTGTCTCAAGGCAACAATTGTTTTTATTAATAGTTCAGCTAAGTTAAGCTTGTAATTGTGTTTTTATAAATTCGAGACTATTGAAATGAGTTCAAGATTGAAAAAAAATATTGAACACCGAAACGTGAGTAGCAGTGTGATTGCCTTTGACGTGAATACATTTCTCGCCCATTTGAATTTTCGACCAGCTGACCTTGTCAGGTCTTAAAAACAACCAAAAATCTGCGTTTTACCCTGAGAGACAAGGCTAACCTCCGTCTTTCCTTTTGAGGAAAGGTTAGTCTGCGTTATATTCTGAGAGGCATGGATAATAACCGGCGTTTTACCTTGAGAGAAATGGTTTACCTGCGTGTTATCCCTTAAAACCTTGCTAAATTTACGGACGATTTTGTTAAAGGCACACTATAAAATATAAATTGAAAAAAGCTCAACTCAATATTTAAGAAATATTAGCTAAAACAAGTTAACGTACGCTGAACGAATACATAGATCTATGACACAATATCCAATATATAATATTCAACAATAACCAGGGATAACACTGGTTAAATTATGCACCAGGTAACTTTAAATATAATAGTACAGTGTTTATTTAGATCTAATACACATCAAGTTGTTAAAATTTTCAACCATTATAAATAAAACTTATTTTAACATTTTCAATTTTTTTCTAATTAATCGTTTCCAAATAAGTATAACTTTAACATCCATCCTCAAGGGAAACTAAAAATGGAACTATGTAACAACTAATAAACGTAACGGTATCAATCAACAAGAAATAAACAACTGTCGTATTCCGACTTTGTGAAGGCATTTGCCGAACAAAATGATTGGTTAATCTTATTATTATAGCAAGTGAACCTTCAACCTGTATGACAGTTCAAAGGGTTCGTTTTATTGACGAAATTGGGTAAGCAATCCAAGCAAACTCTTATACTGTAACCCCGTTAGATTTATCGTTGGCTTTCATTCAAAATTATAGATTTATGAAGTGACTTCTTTGTCATTTTGGTTCGTGTAGAGTGAGTCGCATTGGCAATCATACCACATCTTAATTTTATTTGAAATGTTAAATTAATATAGCCATAATTTGAATCCATCAGTCAAAACTGTTAAGACATACATCTCTGATATACAACACAACTAAATGAAAAAGACTATCTTAGACGGCAACAAAAAAAAACGTGTATAAAGTAAATTTGACGTAAACGACAACAAAACCAGATTGTGTTGCTGATAAAACATACCGTTTATAGCATTTACTTTCTCGGTATTGTAAATAGTTATCAAAGGTACCAGGATTAAACATTTAGCAAATATAATTAAGGGTAAATAAAATAGAAAAAGCTCTGTTAAAACCCGTTAAATCCGAATTGTATCAGAACCAACCTACCTTCTCTATTTTCTGACGTGAATTAAGCGAAACAATGAAATGTAGTTGTTAAATTTGAAAGATTCTTTTTGTACTTCTTTGTTAAATATTTGTTTGTTTTGAAATTTTGACATGGTGATGGCTGCTGTACCCATATTTTGACAATTTTACAAACAATGTCTGTTTTGTTCACGCATCGTTGTAAATATAATGACATTTAATACGAATGTCATACATAGTTATCAAAGGTACCAGGATTATAATTTAGTACGCCAGACGTGCGTCCCGTCTACATAAGACTCATCAGTGACGCTCATATCAAAATATTTATAAAGCCAAACAAGTACAAAGTTGAAGAGCACTGAGGATCCAAAATTCCAAAAAGTTGTGCCAAATACGGCTAAGGTAATCTATGCCTGGGATGAGAAAATCCTTAGTTTTTCGAAAAAAAATTTGTAAACAGGAAATTTATAATAAAAAAAAAGCCACCATTATTGACATTCTTGTCAACACCGAAGTGTTGACTACTAGGCTGGTGAAACCCTTAGGGGACGAAATGTCCACCAGCAGTGGCATCGACCCAGTGGTACATATGAGAGGTTACATTACAAAAGATTTATCGATTAAATATTATAACCCATTAATCACACTCAGGAGAACATGAAGAACCCCACCCCTCATGTGTATTTTACGCCCATGTTTTACGTTTCTTTAACTGTAATGACATCCTAGCAAAGATAATCCTAGGATAGCTTCGAAGTTCATGCTGAGACGTGTCGTAACGGTCCTTACTTTATCCTAACTTCTGTGCTAAGAAATTCTTAGGACCGATCTTAGGTCAGTTTCGATAAACAGGCCCAAGGTTACTAAAAAACGTTTAAAATTACAGACGAATAAAACAATATGTATTAAAAGTTTAATTAAAATTAATGAAACCTTTGGTTCCGAAAATTTTGATATTGTTGACTTTTTCCCGTGAACTGTATAGTCGTGTTGAAAGTTATCAATAAATTAACTTATTTCTTATGCAGTAAAAATACTACAATCTGATTGGTTGACTACCCCGGTGTAAATAACACCCCACCCTTGTTCACCCGGGGATAAATAAAATTTTGCCAAAATTTTTAAAAAATATGAAATTGTCAGAAAAAAATTCAAAATTTTTTTTGGCCAAAATAAAGAAAAAAAATGGAATTTAGAAAAAAAATAATAAAAAGAAAATGCAAAAAAAAAAATTATAAAAATTTTTTTTTTTTTTTTTTTTTTTTTTTTTGTAAACTCAAAACACACAAAATTTGCCAAAAATAAAGTAAAAAAGTATTTGACAATGTGCAGCAACATGGACATTGAAAAAATATTACGCTGGGAATTTTTCATTACCATTTTTACAATTTTACATCCTGGTTTCAAAATGAATAAAGGAATTGTTCATAAGAAATAAATTCGTTATCTTGGTGTAATCAGGGGTGTACGGAATTTTACACCGTTGTTGAAAATTCATACACCCATTCGGCTGCGCCTCAGGGTGTATGAATTTTCAACAACGGTGTAAAATTCTGTACACCCCTGATTACACCAAGATAACGAATTTGCGCCTCAGTGTGTATGAATTTTCAACAACGGTGTAAAATTCTGTACACCCCTGATTACACCAAGATAACTAATAATATTAATCTACTTTCAACTCTGTATTAAGTTATAATATTTGTCACTGGTGCAAAAAAAAACCATTCACAGCAGAAAAAAAATGACACTAAAGCGCGGATATACGATTGTGTTAAGTAAATATCGTGCAATTCAGTCCTCATCAAACTCTCTTATACGTACCGGACATCGCCGTAACCCGCCACCATCTCCACTTACCGGAATTTAATGTACATGAAAAAGTAATTCTGGGGCTATTGCAGTTTTGCCTCAACAATAGAAAAGGAGTAGGTCCGGTAAGGGCCGTATTTGGCCTCAATTTTCAGGTTCATCTAACGAAAGATTTTGGACACTTTTTAAACACTTAAGTGTCTATTTCAATAGATTCGATTAATTTATGTAAAAGAGTTTAACTGAGTTAGTCATTAAAAACGCTCTGACTCAAGCTTAAATATGAAAATCTATCAGATATGCCAAAAAAACGTCGCTTTTCAGATGATTTTGTCAAAAATGAAAGTGGCCGCTTCCGTGTTCATCCTCAGCCTTTATAAATGATTTGTAATATTATCAAATACAACTTACATTTCAATATTATGAATTAAACGAATGCGGCCACTTTCATTTAGGACGAAAAACGCCTAAAATTTAACTAAAATGCTTAAAATCTTAAGATTTCAGTAATTTAGCATCAGAAATTATGCTAGTAAGCCTACAGGAGAGGTTACATTACTATCCAAAATAATGAGGTATTGCAAAGTAAACAAAAGAAATTATACATTGAATATACAATGTAAATACAAAATTTAAAAAATTAGGATGGCTAAAACATGTTTATATGATGAAGACATAATCTTTAGATAATTTTAATTGAGGTCGGGAGCTGGCATGTTAGTAATTGCTAGTAGTCATAATGTTACATGTTGAATATTAACCCTTCTTTATACTAGATCGACACACCGAGTGTGCTTTTGACGTGCTAGTTCACAAGGTGTTACCCTGCGGTAAAGATTTGTCACATTATAAGATCAAATTATTCTGACTCCAAGCCTAGAAGTGTTTTCTCCTCATTAACAGATAGCCGAGCTTAACATAGACATATAAAATTTAAAACAAATTGTAATTTGGGTTGACCTGGCCGGTCTATCTAACAATTTCTCACACTTTAGGCGAGTACGCTACGTCGAGACCAGTTTTAGGATATAAAAACTTTCACTATCTAAATATGGATAATCCTAATGTTTCATAAATCTATACATTTCATCAAAAGTTAACCTCATTCAAATTAGATAGATGTAAAGGAGATGTACATTCAATTTAACCTATGACTCATTAATAAATTACGGTCGTGGTGAGGTCGTGATATGAGTGGCATGAAAATGTCGTTTATTTTCACGATACTACTAGTTCCTCATTACGCTTCTATAACGATCCCACTTCGATCATACAACGTTCTTACCACGCTTATTCTGCGCATAGGTACTAAGGGACAGGACAATACTTTTTGCCTTTTCCCAAAATCTGTTTTTTTTTTTTCGTTTTCTATTAATTTCAATTATTTTCGATTTTTTCTATATTATTAGAGCATAAATAAACTACACATAACTTGTATTTTCTTTGTACTATCAATTCCAAGTTTACTATCCACAGCGGTTACTGATATATTATATAGACACAAAAAATTGTCCTATCCCCAAGTTCCTATGCTTGAGACCTCTCTACGGTTATCACGATCTTGCTACGCTCATCGCGTTCTCACTACGACCATACCAAGATTCATCCGATTGTAACACGATCTTACTATGCTTCTACTACTTCTAAAGCACGGATTTATCGCGATCATACTACGATAATAGCCAAATACTGTGCTTACAACAATATATATATTCACTTTACTATTATAATACTTTAGATACGTATACTTGAAATATTAGAATATGAATGTGGGAAGCAAACGCGGTCCCGGTCTATGAGTATGAGTATTTGTTTTATTAGTTGTTGAGCACTCAATCCTTCTCGGTCGGAATACAAAAGACGGTTATAAAACAATTTTCAGTAAAGCACTATTTCAGATAAACGATTAAAAGACCTATAAACACAAACACTGGTCAAAGAACTATAGATAAATAGACATAGTTTGTCTGGAGAACAACTGGGTCGAAGCAACTTCTGTTGGAGTTTTCACCTCGAGGGTAGCATCAGCTTAGTATTAAACACTTCTGTGCAGACATGAATTATCATTGAAAGGGTCATATCATAAATTAACTGTTTACCAAACTTTTGAATATTTGAAAAACTAAGGCTTTTCTACCTCAGGAAAAAATTACCTTAGCTTTATTTGGCAAAATTAGGAATTTTGGTTCTCAATGCACTTCAAGTGGCCTTTTCATTTTATTTTTTGAATTCGAGTGTCACTGATGAGTCTTTGAAGTCGAAACGCGCGTCTAGCGTAGATACAAAATTTAATCCTGGTATTTATTAATACTTTATTTTCATTTTGTTTATCCAGGAATTTACAATTCACTATATTTATAATTTATTAATCAGCGAGAAAGTGTACAATATATCAATAATAATCAAATGTATATTAAATATCTATGCGTTTAATCCATAACTTGACAAATAATATGTAGTGTAATAATTCAGTGAAGACAAACAGTCGTAAACGTAAAGTAATGGAAAGTTATAGAACAGAACAACAAACTTCGGTATTTAGGAATATGTTATTGAAAATACATATGACTTAAACCTTTTGAAATTTAGAAAGTTTGGAAATTAACAACTGTATTACACAGTTTAAATAGTACCAGTGGCGTGTCAACAATGATTCCGCTTCGAAAGATCAGGCTAATCACAACTGATATCAACAATCCAAGGAATAACAGAAAAACTGATAACAGGGAAAGATCAGTTGATATCACAATATTCGACTTTTTCAAAAGCTTTTGACAAAGTGCCACACAATCGACTTTTCTACAAGCTAGAATTTTATAGGATTAGAGAAAGCACCCGAAAATGGATATCATCATTTTTGTTATCTCGGACACAAAAAAGTGAAAGTAGAAAGCTTAACCTAAAAAAAGCTAGATGTTTTTTTCTAGATTTCCCTAATGCACCGTTTTGGGTCAATTCATGTTCCTGGTATACAATACCGAGTAACGACCTGCCTGACACACTATAATTATTCCGCAGTTTCCTTTTTACTGATGACAGTTTATTGACGAGCACATCAGGAACCAAGCAGATGCAATTAACCTTAAACAAGATATGGCTGCCCTGGAGCAACGGGAATATGTAAGTCAGATGAGCTTTAACCCTGATCAATCAGCATGGATACCACCTCGAAGTTGTGGACAGCGGCAAATATCTAAGCGTTATTCTCAGCAGATATTTAACTTGGAAAAAGCAAAGATAACTTCAGCTATAGCCTCAAGAAAATTAGGAGTCTTGCAACATAAGAGATTGTAACCGAACAGTTCGAGAAAGATCATACAGATCAACATTGAAGTACGTGTTTGCTGTATGGAAACCATACAAAGTCGAAGACAAAAACCGACTAGACAAGTACAAAGAAGGGGAGCCCGAGTCGTTATGTGAGTAATTACTACAGAAAAACTCCTGGGTGTGTCACCAAGATGATTAAGCTTCTGAACTAGGAATCACTGCAAGCACGACGTAAGTAACATCGCATTTTGGTCAGGCACAATGCCATCAATGACTTCTATAACAGAATCCGATAGCATCATCAACAAAAGTGACAATAGAACCAAGGGTGCTAACAGACTGAGGCAGATCTACATCAAAACAGAAGAGTACAAACAATCCCCCTGTCCACGCAATATTCAGAATAGGAACCAGCTGCAAACAATGGTAACCAGCTCAACCACTCTTGACGACTTAAAGGCCAGCCTCAATGCAGCTGCGGTCCTTAGGACAACCACATAAACCACGTTTTGATGTAGATAGATGTAACTGCAAAATACCAGCTTTTAATTTGTTCATATTTAAATCTGTATGGAGAGAGAGTGTCTCTCTCAGTCCTAAGCCTGGTCATTATTACAGTCGTCTACGACTCCTGATCATTATTGATCATCGGTATATATTTCCTCTGACAGTTTTCAAATAGAATATGAGATGATAGTGTTATAAGAGGCTTTAAGAAAATATAAAACAAATGGAGTCACCGAGCTTGTTTTCTTGCTACACGTGAAAAATAAATTTTGACTATCAATCAAGTTTGAAAAATTTACTTTCAGAGTCATCTCCACTTATATCACTAAATTTTAAAAAAAAAGTTTTTTTCTACAAAATACAAATACTTGGTATTTGCTTAAATAATTTGGATCATGTAAGAAATAGCTTATTTTTTTTTACATAAATAAATATTCAAATATATAGAATGCAAATATTTCTCAAATTTGCAGATTTGGGCAAGAACAAGACAGTTTGTGTTTTTATAATCCAAGATGACAAAATACTGCAGAGAATCTGTACTACTTACCGTGTGAGGGCTATATACATGTCAAGGATAGTTAAACACTTATATCATAAAACAGCAGAATAAAGACTAAAGATAAAAATGTAAAGCGAATACCTTTATCTTACCTTATTGCCCGGTAGTAGCCTTTCCTGTTTTAATAAATATATCAGTCTTCAATTATGTATCCGATTTACATCTGAAATCGTGTTTTGTCTATGTGGAAACAAGAAAAGATGATGTTTCCCACCTACTATCATTAAGCAAACACTTATATGGAAAGTTAACACAGCCGGATATTTTAGATGAGCATATGGTTGCCATATTTGTTTTTCGCAAACTTTTTTTACGTGAATTAGGCCGTAAGTTTTCTCAATTGAATTGTTTCCATTTTCATATTGGGGCCTTTTATATCCGACCAAACGGTATTGGTTGTCTATGATTGCTCACATGATCTTCGTTTGGATTCTGGTGGATAGTTGTCTCATTGACGATTATAACAATTCTCCCTTTCTAATATACAGATACTTTTCATGGCGATGATCAACCATGTTGTTTCTAGTCTGTTCTTACCAGGAAATGTCCACACCTTTTGATTGGACTGCTTGTACTTTTTACACGCACAAAAAGTACAAACGCAACAAACATCTACAAATGTACGAAATGGTAAAGGACATAAGAAAATAATAGAATTGTCTGAAACGAGATTTAGAGATTTAGAATTTCAATGAAAATCACCAATCTATTGATATAGGAAGATGTGGTGTGAGTGCCAATGAGACAACTCTCCATCCAAATAACAATTTTATAAAAAGTAAACCATTATTCCTTTTAAATTTGAACTGGAAAGATCTTCGCGCTTGATGATTTTAATACCAAACTAATGGCATTCTTATCATGACAGGATGAAAATAACTAAATTCAACTTGTTTGGCATTTTCTACCGGGGAGTAGATTTTATTTGGTTTTTATTTTAAGAAAAAAAATAGATAATTCTGACATATTTTTTGTATTTCTACGACTTGTTTCTAGACAAAACTTAGATCCAATTTCAACACATTTATGCAGACAAATATGATCCAAATTATTGCAGGCTTTTAAAATTTAAAGAAATTGCTCGGTCATGGGCACAAAACTTAGGAATATGGCAATATGTTGTGTATATAATACTATGACACAATGTTTAGATATGTTCAGCGAAATGCTGCGCAAACATTTGATCAGCAACTGTATGTTATTATCACTTTTCTTTTACTGTTTTTAAATACCATACGTGTGTAACAAATTGAGATCAATTTTTTTTGGGTATATACTGCTGTTAATGTATTCTTATAAATTTATTAAGACATTTTATTGTCATTGATGTCGTGGTTAACTATACCAAGGATACGGAGGTGACAGTGAAATAACAAACTTGATATGGAAGTTAGAGAACTGGTTTTGGCTATTTTTATTCTTTGCTTTTCTCTTGACAAGCGACACACTGCGGAAACTGAGGGTGCAATAAGTCAACATTATTCATATAACGCAGTCCTTCAAACATAACAGTAAACTCACTCGAAGATCAAAGGAAAAATATATGTGTAAGCCTAAGTTACTTATATTTGTGTTTACCTACTATGTAAGTTTTGTTTAAAACTTAAAATTCTCTAATAGGTATTCCTCTGTTTGGTTAAATATTCCTATTGACCACTGGTCTTTTAATTTAAGAATGTTTTAGTAAATGACAGGTGTAAATTATCCAGTATCGAGTCTAAAGATTGTTCAATTGGTTCTGTGTGCTAAACATGAGTCGAAGTCTTTTTTTAATTATTTTATATATCCAGTTATTGGTTAAATATTACAAACACATCTATTACACTTCGAAAAATGTTTTTTTCTTTATGCTTTTATGAGCAATACGTATATGACCATGATTTGTCAAATATAAGCTCCTCTGATGTCTGGCCTAACAAAGGATCAAGTGTATTCAATGTAAAGACTTTTCATAAATATTGCTGTAGAAATACTAAGACACCAGTTATTCAAGATGTGAGTTCTATGTATGACTAGAGGAAAGACATTTAATTTTTCACCCAGATGGTAAGGTCTAGCATACAAATGATTAACACTTATAAAAAGATTGAAATATGTTTACATTAATATTTTTTTCATTTAATTCTTTGTTTCGACTAAACGTTATAATTTACACGTACATATTTTTTCATCAATATCTTAAAAATTGTACTGAATTAAATTGTGCTGAAACTGTATATCACGCCATAAGTTTGATGTGGTCTTTTAAGACCAACTAAGTTGTGAAATACGTAAGAAGAGTTAAATATTTATTCGATGGATGGGCCGGTGCAAAATGGGACGGGGCAAGCACTTTTTTGTGTAAATATTTAGATGGGTGAGCTATTTATTTAATTCGTATAGTGGATAGGCCAGAACTTGTTTAATTGGAAAAACATTGCTATAAATTTTGGCGGTGTGTAGGATATTTCTTTTGCAGGCACATAAACACGATAAAAAACAAAAGTAATGATTTTAAATTATAAAACCATGTAACATGAAACCACAACACTTTAGAAATAATTTAATGACGCCTGATTTAATCATGTAACAAGAGATCACCACATTTTAAAACTTTGATCAACCAACAATTTTCACATGAATGGAGTTATCTACCATGTATTAAAGATTGTAAAATTATACTTGTTTGATGTATTCAGTTTAGCGTCTGATCAATGTTTAAAAATATAAAATAACTATAGAAATAGATTTGCATATAGACTTAAATTCACCAAATTCCTAATGACAGTTTAACTTCAAGAGCACATGTATTAAAAAAAGTACTAAATAACAGATAAGGGATGAATTTGATTAGCAATATTTTGTTCCAAAAACATTTCAAATACCAGTCTTACAGTGTACAAGTATATTTCTTTTATATTTCAAGAAACAAGCAGAATATGTTACATACGTGTATTAACGGAAATCCCAAAGGTTTAAATAATTGAATTTTTGTGGTGCAATTGAAATATATATGCAGATTATGTCCACTTACATATTTTGAATGGAATTGAGTAAAAATGTAAAAAACAAATAGGGATCTGAATTCAATACAAAACTGTTAGAAAGGGGGAAAAAAATTAAAATCACAAACATACTGACCTCCGAAGAAAATTGTCAAAACGGAAAGTCCCTAATCAAATGGTAAAATCGAATGAAAAAAACACATCAAACTAATGGACAACAAATGTCATATTCCTGACTTGGTACAAGCATTTTCAAATGTAGAAAATGGTGGATTGAACCTGGTTTCATAGCGTTAAACATCTCAGTTGTATGACAGTCACATCATATTTCATTTTATGTATAACGATACGTGAACAAAACAGACATTATAGGTAATATTTTCACAATAGGGGTATAGCAGTCATCACCGTGTTACAGTCTCAATAAGAACAAAAACAAACAAATTCATTGATTAGCAATATAATTACTGTCATTTTAAGAAATTGTATTTCTTAACCTGATTTTGAGGTTTATATGATTGTAAAAATATAAATGCTGATGAGAAAATCATATGGTGGTGCACTTCTTTTTTTGATACGGCTCTTTGAAAGTACCTAATTTTGATGATTTTCTCATTTGTCATCAATTTTACCCAGTTTTTCATTCTTTCAATAGCTACGAAATGGACCAATTTGAATAAATTTAACTTAAAAAAAATATAGGTAGGTCATAATATAAGAATGTTTTATTCTATTTTAATGCTTTTTCGTGTCAAATTTACCATGTTGTCAATTTTGTAAATTTGTGATTTTTCTTTATTTTAAGAAAAAAATGCATATTATTTCAACTTCTTTTTAAATGATTGAAAAAATACATATCTAAGACATTTGAAAAAGAAAAATGTGTTATTGGATGTACATGTTTCTGGTATAATCATTACATGTACCCCTCACCCATTTCATCAAAATTTTGGCTAAAAAGATGGATATGATTGGTAATAAAATTTGAAAAAAATATTACTCAAAAACTACTTATCGTAAATGCACATTTTTTCACAGAGGCAAGTTTGATTATAACATTTTTAAAATGCATTGATATTTTCCGCTTGTTCCACAAGTATCATATGTTTTGGAGAATAATTCCAAAACGAGATTTCAACGAGACTGAAACGTCACAAGAAAACATCCTTAACTTAACCATGTTCAACTTAACCAAACTATGACTAAATCACTGTACTAAACGCTCCTCGATATGAAGAGGTCACTACCCGTGTATTTGAGAACGTAGATCGTGGGCATAGATTACCTTATCCGTATTTTGCATAACTTTTTGGAATTTTTGATCCGCAATGCTTTTTAACTTTGTACTTGTTTGGCTTTATAACTATTTTGACATGAGCGTGACTGATGAGTCTAATTAGACGAAACGCGCGTCTGGCGTACTTAATAATAATTCTAGTACATTTGATAACGATTTACACCACTGGGTCGATGCCACTGCAGGTGGGCGTTTCGTCACAGAGGGTATCACCAGCCCAGTAGTCAGTACTACGGTGTTGACATGAATATCAATTATGTAGTCATTTTTATAAATTTCGTTTACAAAACTTAGAATTTTTCGAAAAACTAAGGATATTCTTATCCCAGGCATAGATTACTTCAGCCGTATTTGGCACAACTTTTTGGAGTTTTTGGAGTAATGCTTTTCAATTTTGTACTTGTTTGTCTTTTTAATTGTTGAGACATTTGTGTGAGTTACCCTTTAAGCGGATTTTTTATTAAACTGTTAACTAGTGTATCACAATGAAAATTTAAAAATATGTATCTACTGTAGATTCATTTACTCTTGTCGATATTCGTAACGGTAAAATTTGAAGAAAAAAATGAATTCATATTAGCAGTTACATCTAGCAAATAGATTTTTAACACAACGAGACATTAAGTTTCAAACCTTCGATGTCAAAATCTTGTAAATAAAGCATGATAGAAATGCATCAATCTTTTTTTTATCTTAATACAATCAATGCATTTATCGGTATTTAAGTTTGGATAAGTAAAATTGAGAATGGAAACGGGGAATGTGTCAAAGAGACAATCACCCGACCAAAGTGCAGAAAAAACAGACAAAGGCCACCAATGGGTCGTTAACACAGCTCGAAAATCCCGCAGCCGTAGTCGGACTACAGCTTGACCCTTAACAAAAATGTTAAATACTTCGGTGAATATTGACGTCACTTTTTAAACTCCAAAACATAGAAATGAACTTAAACCAAAATAAAAAAAAAATATAAGGCTAAATAAAGCTAGAGAGATAAAACATGTTCAATAAGATCTCATTCCTCCCCTATACATCTAGCCAATGTAGAATAAACAAATACACAGCAATCCGCATAGTAAATCTATGATTCAAAGAAATCCGAGTCCGATGTCATGATTGGTAACAAAAGTAACTAAGCACTATTGTGGACCCGAGGGTATCACCAGCCCAGTGGTCAGTAATTTTTCGAAAAACTAAGGATTTTCTTATCCCAGGAGTAGATTACCTTAGCTGTATTTGGCACAACTTTTTCGGAATTTTGGGTCCTCAATGCTCTTCAACTTTGTACTTGTTTGTCTTTTTAATTGTTTTGATATGAGCGGCACTGATGAGTTTTATGCAGACGAAACGCGCGTCTGGCGTATTAAATTATAATCCTGGTACCTTTGATAACTATATTTATCAAAATGACAATCTAACATACATTAACAAAGGACTACTGGCAGGTACTGACGTGCCAGCCTCAGACCTCAATTGAACTGAATAAAAGTTTATGTCTTCGTCATATGAAAATCTGGCACAATCCCTCCTACTAGGAGTTAAGAATCATACCATTATAGAACCCATATATATTATATTAGCAACAACGACTTTAAAATTACCCCGAATGTCGTGTTTTCATTTTCAGATAGCGATAATTATTTCACCGTTTACCTTTTTAAACGACGTTTAAATATTTATGATTTTTTTATGTATGATGACAGCAAATTTTGCGTTGCTGATTTTTTAACAATTCTTTCTCAAAAATTGTTGATATCAGTATTTTTGAATTGTTTATATTGATCTTTTTTATTTAACAGTTAAAGCAAATTAAAATATGACATTCTACTGACCACATAAGTACATCTATATCGAATGACAATCCCTTTACCAGAACCAATATTTGATTTGAGTAAGGCATTTCTTGTTGGCCTCTTTGTACCTTTGAATATCATTCGATATTTTATTTTTAAAAAGTTTCTTTAAACAACATTGAGATGAATTGTAAAGAGAAATAATCTGCAACAACTGCAAAGCTTAATATTTACATTTTTTAAAACACTGAAAAAATACCACTTTACAATCATTTCGAAATTTGGTATCTATGAATCCATATATTATCGGATTAACCACGTGATTAATGGCGAATGTTTTCTGAATAAGATACATTACAGGTACCGATAAGTATGCAGACATTACGACATCTCCATAAATGCCTTCTAGTATGCTTTCTACGAGAGTTGGAATATAACTCACAATATAGAAAATACTGATGGTTATGGCAATTTTTGTTATTTTAAAGCTTGTTGCATCTATCTTTTCTTTTCTCTCGTTTCTAGTGCTACGTCTTATATGATTCGCATTTGAAGTTGTTGTCGCCCTGTATTTTGTAGGACTGTTGTTCGTGTTCGGTATGTCTGTTCTCTCGTTGCCAGTGCTACGTTTACTTTGATTCACTTTTGGAGGAGTTGTCTCCCTGTCTTCTGTAGTACTGTTGTTAGTGTTCGTTATGTCTGTAAACGAAGTTGAAGTAACAAAACTAGCGGAATAAGTTGAAGGGCGTCGATCGATTTTGAATCTTTTTTGATACCGAAGATGAACCAATATTGCATGTCCTATCCAAACATATAAAAATATAACTACTATAATTCCTAACATACATAAAATAAGAATAATCCCGTGATAAATTGCAGGAACTTTGCTGTTAATGTACTCGTCTGATATAGTACAATCATATCCACTTAAGTTTGCATTTATGTGAATGACATGTATTCCTCTAATAAAAAGATTTGGACTTGTTACTATGGCTGAAGCGAAACCGATTCCAAATATGCAGATCCTTCCGACAGTTATCGTCATTTGAATATTCATTGGTTTACAAACTCTTCGATACCTGTCAATGGTCATCAAAACTAATGTATATCCCGAATTGAAAGCAAAGAAGTAATTTATTGTTCTGAAAATTTTGCACACCCATACTGAATGAAATGTGAACTGGTTGTTCATGTCGTAAATTTCAAACGGAAGAGTTATTCCACACAAAAGGAAATCATATGTAGCTAATGTTAGAATAATAGTTCTATGAACACTTGGTTTGTGTTTTAAATTGAATACCACCAGTATCAGTGCATTTCCAGGAACGCCAATTACCGACAAACATCCTAAAAAAAACATTGGTACCAACAAATTTCGCTCCGACAAAGTTTCGTTTCCAGTATAAATTGGTGACGTTATTGTTTTGTTATTATCTACCATACTTATCCAGCTTTTTGTAGTATTTAATGATTCATTAGATGCCATTTTATAATTAAAGGGCGATTATCACAGTATACTTAAAACATATCTTCCACGACATATACTTTGTACATTTGTGTGAAGAATTCTATGCAGATAGGATTTATATGTTCGCCTGGCGTGGTGTAATGACATTTCAAATTAAATCAATTGGCTTAAATAAAATTTCTGTTTGAAAACAAACTGTATTATCAGAGTAATGCATCAGTGACAGCACGACACTGAGGCATAATAAAGGAATTTACATTGATATACTCAATTAGAAAAAAGATGCACTTCAACTATAAATATTTTACTTTTTTCTTACTTTTAATTTTGTATACCTTATAAAAGATTAAATTTAAACCTTATAAAGGATTAAAATTCCCCATTCAAACTGAAAATATGTATCATCCGATTGTGTTAATTAATTATGGTTGTCACTGTGCTGTTTATAATTCAGTTTTCAGTTGTTTGTACTCAGTATTGATTTAATATAATCTATGATAGTTATCCATACTTTCAATTCTTCTTGCAACTGTAAGCTATTTTTTTTATAGTATTTACAGTTTAAAAGACGAACCTCCAAATATTATGTTATCAGTAAAGAAATATATTGGAAATTTCATAATATGAGAATGCGCTAACGAGAATGGAAGGGTAAAATATCGTACCATTGAAATGAAAAGATGGATAACGTATGTATATTGTACCAACAAGTGCATTGTTCCAAAGTCAACTTGTTTATTGATAATATGCATAGGTCAAAATGAGTGAAAACAAAATGGATGCCTCCATTGATGTAACATTGAATCTTAGTCCGACATTTTATTCACTAGCTTATAACAGCCAAGTCCATCAATCACTTGCTTTTTAAATTTTTTGGATGATTCGAGCGTCACTGATGAGTCTTTTGTAGACGAAACGCGCGTCTGGCGTAAATACAAAATTTAATCTTGGTATCTATGATGAGCTTATTTACTTATTGACAGCGATAAACGTAGAAATTATGAAAACACTAACTATTTAAGTGCCACACAAAAACTCGTCAAATCAAAATACGCCGCAGCAATTGAAAACAAGGAGAAAGAAAAATAGTTGTTGATAAAGTACTAGACGCCCTCAATAGCCCAGTAGTATATTATTGTACTTTATTTTCACAAAATATCACTGATACCATTAAACTCATCATAGAGCGAGAGGCAAACAAAACCAATGTTAACTGTTGTACCCCAATTTTAGACGTTTTAACCTATTATGTCTATTTATTTGCTCACACATTGTTGTCGATATATTTGAAATATGCGACTGTCATACAAGTGAGAGGTTTAACTAGCTATACAACCAGTTTTAATTTACCAATTTATAAATTTCCTTCATGTTCGAGTTTTTTGTGTTATTAATTTTTTTCACATATTCAGAAACATACACTACAATAAACAAATAAATAAACAAGAGACTGTAATACGAAATCAAAAACAAAATATTTGAAAGCAATATATACAAATCAATCCTTGAACAGGTCATCTCAAATCAGATATCAACAATCAAACAACGAGACCAAGACATTACTGGCTGAGCGACACAATTAATGACACCGAACTAAGAGCAGAGAGTAGGGAACAATATTTTAGAATTCAATAAGGTTTCAATTCCTGTTGACAGCCATTGAGATGTCTTACACTCTGTGAATATAGATGAGATCATCATGGTTATCACAAGAAACAAGCTTAATCATGTCAATATATAATCTAAAAAGGCATGTCCCAAGTTCATAACCTATAGAATGAAACATTTGGTAGACAGAAATAAAAAGTAACTAAAAAGGGACATAAATGGTATGTATAACTGAAAATCAGTCGAAATATTAACATGGACTAGTAAAAACACCAGTAAAAACACGAGCAGTTATAAAATCAAAAATGCAAATTAGTGCTTACTAGACTGTCGACGGTTGAATATTCGTCAAAACATATAAAAGAACAGTACAAAGCTCTTTTGTCATTAATGCCCTTCTACTTCGTAGAAGTATTTATTTTGCCTTTTTAACTTTTTTGTTATTTTAGCGTCACTGGTGAGTCTTTTTTTAGGCGAAACCGCGTCTTACGCAAATACAACATTTCAATCCTGGTATATATGATTAAGTTTTTAAGAAACAGTTTTCCAGGTTTTTAAGTTGATTGGGGGCTTACAAAATTTAGTTATAACAGCAAACGGAGAGGACTTTTGGAAAGTTAACCTTCTTTAGCGACTTTTAAAAAAAATACAAAAGGTTCCTTCTTACGTATACGGTGAAGCATGATATTCTTTAACTACATACGGTTATCAGACATACTCTGCGTATTAGAATATGACGGTAAAAGACGATTTTATAAGAGGAACAAAGTAAAGATAAAATGTTCATTTAGGATTATAATGTCCACAAAAAAGTCATGTAGAAAATCAAGGTGGATGATCTCTCATTTAGTATGTAACTGTAATTAAGGACAGACATAGCAAATAATTAATGTAGATTTATATACAGTAACTAACTATTAATAAAATCTACATGTACTTCTCAAAACAATATGTATAATTTTAAACTCGTCATCATGCATTCGATAGACCATAGCACATCAGCGTCAGCGTGACCATCGCACTGCAGCGTCCCCATCGCACCTCCGAGTCCTACATATATATGGGTTACATTTAAAAGTGACGCAAAATGGAGCAATTGTATTGAAAATATATCAAATGGTGTTAAAAAGCATCTGAATGCACTGCGAAATGTTAAAATAAACTAAGCCGACAAAATATAGAAACATTTAATCTTGTACTAGTATTTGTTTGACCAAATTTTGAGCATACAACATAATTAAACAACTGTTGAAAGGGTTTTCATATAGATCTGCTTCAACTAAAACGGGGCGAAAGATACCAGATGGACAGTCAAACTCATAGATCGAAAATAAACTGACAACGCCATGGCTAAAGAAGAAAAATACAAACAGACAATTAACATTACAAAAAACACAACATAGAAATCTGAAGACTTAGCAACACGAACCCCACAAAAAGCTGGTGGTGATCTCAGGTGCTCCGGAAGGGTAAGCAGATCCTGCTCAATTTGTGGAACCCGTCGTGTTTCTCATGTTATTACAAACCCGGTAAATAGTCTTAATCGGTAGGTCACATTCAGTTAAGTTATTCCTTATACTAGAAAAAAAGTTCGAATTCTTAAATGATTTCAATGACTAATATGATATCTCAGCTGTATCAGAAACACATCAAGATTCGATGGTCTCTGCAGACAAATTGAAATTATATTCCTACAATAACATTACAAGGAAGATCAAATCAACTGACAATGTATGTGAAAGATGATATCGGTATTGTCCTTAAGGGCATACGATACAGTTTTGATCCCATATTTACAGTTTGTTGACAATTTGCACATAGGCTTTTTTTTGTCTGATTAACTCAAATATGTAATAAAAAATATACCTTTATGTGCTACTTTTTGAGTAAAATGAGGTTGAAATTTTATATATTTGCTAAAGATTCGGATTTGGGGATGTATTTTTCTTTTCGACAGAAATACATTGATTTTTTGTTTAAAAAATAAATACAAGCTGTTTTTTGTTAAATTATTCGTAAATTCTGTTTTATAAGGTGGTATGGGAGTCTAAAATAAAAATGATAGAATTTGTTCATACTTCGCCAAAACGTAGTATATATTGATATATGTTGAAAAATATAATAAAAATGATAGGTCACCGCGCATTTTTTCAAGCTACAGGATGTGACAAAATGACACATTTTGTATGGTTTATACAGGAAAAAACATCATTTTGGGATTAAAAACTAAACAAAATTATAAAATTGTTAAATACTTGAGCAAAAGATAGTTTTCAAACAATGCTTTGAGAATATCAAAAGAAAAGATAGGGTCACCGTATGTTTTTTTTCCGGCTAAAATTCAAAATAGAAAAATTCCATGTAGAATCCTTCAGAAAATGCATTGTTTAAGAGTTACCACCCCTTAAAATGCCAAATTTTTTTTTATAAACAACAAAAAATAATCGATATTTGCAAAAGTATTAATATTTATAAGTTGTGTTCTTATAAATTGGTTCTTTTCAATGAAAATTCACATTTAATATCTGCATTTATGCATCAAATTTTGCTAACTTGATAGAAAATCTGGACCTTTGTTTCCCGTTTTTTTACAATCCAAGATGGAGGAAGACACCCATACCACCTTAAATTGTTGCAATTCGTTTTTTCAAATAACTCACGAATGTAGGAAAAAACATAATTTAAACAAATTGCACTATTTACGTTCTCATGAAAATTTGCACACATTATCGTCTTACGTAACCAAACCAAATGGCATTTTAAAAAAAGGGGTGCATGAACTTGTTTTCAAGTTAAATAAGTTTGAATGAAAGAAGTCGGTCGAAAACTGAATGTTTTCCCGATAAGTCTTAGTTTGACGTCGCGAAAATAACAATTTACGTTAGCAACGTCATTACGTCCCCTGTTACTGTATCGTATGCCCTTAAGAGCGAACTTGAAAATTGCTTTGATGAAATACTATTGGTTGCAATACGGAATAAAGGTTAAAAACTTTCTCTCTCATTCATATTGTCCATCGAATACACCGATGATCTGAATTTGGTCTTTTCAGTGCCAATGATAGAAAAGTATTTACACTTTTGATTTCTTCTTTTAAAAAATAAAATTGAAAAGTCAACGAGAGTAGAATATTCTTAGATTCTATAATAATAAGTAAGTACAAAAGAGTAGTGCTGGTATACAATAAGATAAATAAAATACCTTTCTGAAAATTATAATTGAAACTAATTGGAATGCACTTCTTCCCAATGACATGGATTTTAATGAATTATTCGAGATAAACTTGTCGTAGTTACCAGGATTAAATTTTATATTTACGCCAGACGCGCGTTTCGTCTACAAAAGACTCATTAGTGATGCATAAATCCAAAAAGGTTAAAAAGGCCAAATTAAGTACGAAGGATTAACAATAATTGTTTTTAATATTGCAAGAGAGCGCATAATTTCTATGCTAGAAACTATACGCTTTAACTCTAGCGTTCTTGGATATCAGATGGAACATAATTCAATGTTTATTCCTTCCAGAGACTCTTATTTTTATACAACTCCCTCCTTGTTTGAAATTGTCCAATATTTTTTGATATTCAGTATAGTTATTTCAAATCGATTTTTATTGTTGCATTTACACAAACAAACGCAATTACTAATTAATTTCAAAGCTCAATTTCTACATTTAACGCAATACAGTCGTTCACACGAAGCTATATTATCAGATTCAAATACGCTTTTCTGCAAGTACTTTTGTTTACTATCGTTTTAATGTGTTTTTAGTCTTAAAAAATATTTACATTGGATGCGCATGAAGCTTTTTATTTTACACTTTTATGGAGTAAAGCTGTTATGCGAAAACAAGCAATTTGTGAAAATTAGAAAACATCAAATCAGTATACAATGTGACTCAAAAGGAGTTAAAAGACGTATATATCTAATTTCAGATAGGTTCAACATGGGGGTTTCGTGAACTTAATTTGTTATTAAGCTAGGTTGATTAAGCGGAACTTATATTTCATTTGCGTGACTCCAATAAAATAGTTTCGATGTTGAATGTCAGTATATATAAAAATTAAGGATATTTTGTATGATCGTCAATAAGACAATAATCCATCAATGTTCAAAATATGTGGATATTATCATTTATAGATCGCCATAGGCCCGTCACTAATAAGTTAAGCTCACA
This sequence comes from Mytilus edulis, assembly GCA_019925275.1. NCBI lineage: Eukaryota > Metazoa > Mollusca > Bivalvia > Mytilida > Mytilidae > Mytilus > Mytilus edulis. Next base: position 74,570,673 of record CM034351.1, read on the forward strand.
TCGTGTATCCAGCTACGAAAGTCCCCAACAAGTAATATGTGAAACAATTTATTTGAAAAAAAATAAACGAACAAACTCTTAAATTAAATGCAAATGACTGAACTCAACGGATCAAAACGAAGCACAAACAACCTAACATACACAATATAGACATAAAACACTGAAATCAGAATTTTGCAGGTACTCAGATATAAGAGTTATCATAGGTGCCTAAAGCTAGTTCAATTCCAATTACATCTAATTAGGATTAATTTCATCCAAAACCAACCTGTCAACCAGTGTACAATCAACGCATCAAAAAAAAATGTTCAACCGTATCATTTTTGTATATATAAATATGTATACAGCAAAAGATATTTTTTGTGTTAAAAATTTAATACTTTTTCATCCTACAGTAAATTTGCCTTCAGAACATTTGAAAAACTTTTTACTAAAAATATATTTCAAAACGAAAATATGAAACTTGCAAAATGTAATTGTGCTAAAACTGAGGTTTCAAATCCATTTGAAAAGTCGACTTTTGCTCAATGTAAACAGTACATGATCATGATTATTCGTGAAACACGTGTTTAGCGCGCACTGGTAAAATTGTATATTTTTTGGTATTTTTGCGCTATATAGGTAGTTATCAAAGATACCAGGCTTATAATTTAATACACCAAACGCGCGTTTCGTCGTCATAAGACGAATCAGTGATGCACAAAATAGTTATAAAGCCAATCAAGAATAAAATTAAAGAGCATTGAGATGACCCAAAATTTCAAAACGTTGTGCCAAATACGGCTACGGTAATTTATGCCTGGGATAAGAAAATCCTTAGTATTTCGAAAAATTTATACTTTTGTAAACGGGAAATTTATATAAAAAAGGACCATATAGTTGATATTCATGTTAACACCGAAGTGCTGACTACTGGGCTGGTTATATAAGTGTGATTGTATAAATTTTGTATAAATTTTAAATATGAATATATATACAGATACAGAAATTTGGTATGATTATAAATGATACACCTGTCTTCTTAAGTTATATATAACAATATATAATGGATGTAATCAATTATATTCCCCTGAACAATGAATGAATAAAAATAAAGTAAAAAGGTGGCTACAAAGGCTTCGAAAATGGCAAATAAATACGAAATACTCAATTGAGAAAACTTACGGTATGCTTTATAGCAAAATAATTTACGAAAGATATATATGACAAACATGTACCAACGACAACCACTGATCTTAATGATCCTGGCATGGGACAGACACATTTAGATTTTGTAGACAGTGGAGTAACAGTACAACATAGGGACAGACTTTAAAAATCAATTGAAAAGGGTTTAACTAATCTCATCGATACAACGCACAGATAAAACATCTAACAAAAACAAAGGCCGGACATGGCAGTGTATCAGTACACCAACAAGAACAATAAACAGCTGTACTACGTGCGCATGATACGCCCTTCGTCACATTGTGTGAAGTGTTATGCAATAATCATAAAAAGTTTCTGAGATATGGCGCGACATGTGAATATCCCATTTTTTTTACAAATAAACTCAATAGCTTAAATGAAATTTTGAATCATCACCAAAAAGTATCTTTAGATAAATATAACTAAGAAGTGTGTACAGTTTTAAGCAATAATCATAAATCGTTTTTGAAATACGGCGCGACATTGTTGAATCATCTCTGAATAGAATTATGATGTGCTATTCCGTTTGAATATGTTTTTTACGGGTAAAATCAAACTTGTAAACCAAATCTTTTGTAGAATTTAGTAAAAGTTTAAAGTAACTTGTGGTAACGAAATCCCAGACAAAAAAAAAGAACTAACGCTCATTGAAATCAAAAACGTTACTATTGACGCAGAAACATAGCGAAAGGGATGGAAAAACTAAACAGCGTAAGACGGTGCCATAGGAACATCAGCTTTGCAGGCAAAAACATTAACAATAGGCCTAGGGAAAGAAAATTCGTTTCTTTTGTCGTTACTTTTTATACAGAGTTTCGTGTATAACTGAATTATCTAGGAAAGGATAGTTACTGTCGTTAATATTCAATTTACTTCAAGTAATTAGTTTCTTTGGTTAAATTTTGGCAGTTTATCTAGAGAAATCTTGGTTATTTTACGGAAACAATATTAGCACGATAGCGTTACGTCTTAATGCATTTATCAGTAAAATGGAATTCAGACTGGTATTTACTCAATAGAATCAAGAGGACAATCAAAAGCACGTTGTTTATTCAAAACAATAAAAATATTTCTTTCACTCTAACAAGGTAAATTCCTCTTTTTTCATAGCTTGATAGCCAACAGTAATGATAAGTTCTTTAGTTTCTTTGATATACCAATTTGTACTAGAACACTTACTAGAAGTCGAGATGAACCGATATTTTACGGTTTTGGTACCGGTGTAGTTTATAGGTTAATTTAACTTTCCGTTAGTGATATAGATCTTGATATCTATATCACTAACAGAAAGCTGAATACTAAAATTTATGATAAAAGAGATGATTTTTCATTTCCTATCGTTAATTATCCATTTTTAGATGGTGACGTTCCCTTGTCACCATCTTACGGTGTTTATATATCTCAACTTGTACGATTCGCTCGTGTATGTAACAATGTTTTAGATTTTAACGAGAGAAATTTATTTATTACTGAAAAATTATTACACCAGGGTTTTCGACATGCAGACTTCTTATACGTTCAGGTATTTCACATCCAATGTTTTATGGAAATATTCTTTATAAAGCACAAAGGTGTCAGTATTCACCTCAAAAACTAACAAAACCTTTGAATAGACTTATTAAGAAGGGATATAGTTACGATACTGTTGTCAGGTCATTAAAGATTGCATATTTTGGCTCTAACATTGATTCACTTATAGGGTCTTTGCATCGGAACTAAACACATTTATTCAAAAACCAGTTGTTGGCATGACACGGGTTATGTTCATCTCATATATGTTATGATGGTATGATACTAAACCCCTAACGGGAAGGATTGTGCCTGATGTTAATATGATGAAATCATAATCTTTCAGTCAGTTTAATTGAAGTCTGGAGCTGGCATGTCAGTTAACTGCTAGTAGTCTGTTGTTATTTATGTATTATTGTTATTTTGTTTATTTCTTTGGTTACATCTTCTGACATCAGACTCGGACTTCTCTTGAACTGAATTTTAATGTGCGTATTGTTATGCGTTTACTTTTCTACATTGGCTAGAGGTATAGGGGAGGGTTGAGATCTCACAAACATGTTTAACCCCGCCGCATTTTTGCGCCTGTCCCAAGTCAGGAGCATCTGGCCTTTGTTAGTCTTGTATTATTTTAATTTTAGTTTCTTGTGTACAATTTTGAAATTAGTATGGCGTTCATTATCACTGAACTAGTATATATTTGTTTAGGGGCCAGCTGAAGGACGCCTCCGGGTGCGGGAATTTCTCGCTACATTGAAGACCTGTTGATGACCTTCTGCTGTTGTTTTTTCTATGGTCGGGTTGTTGTCTCTTTGGCACATTCCCCATTTCCATTCTCAATTTTAATTTTACCAATTTATAGTATAGACCACATATACGGAAGTTAAGCTATATTGGTATTATATACTTGCATATCTTTCATAATAAAGGAAGAGTTAGTTCAAGAAATAAGATCAGTTCAGATAAGATACTTAAGGTTTTATGGGTAGACATTCAAATTTTTCTATGCAATAATTATAAAACAGGATCCTGTCTCGCATTTAACTTAATAAATATCGATTTTTCTGTTGTTGTTTTGTATAAATATTGTTATTGATTCTCAAACTAGTGTTCACATTATTGTCCTATTCGTTTGTTTTTAATCTGATGAATACGAGATAGAGATTAAAAATTACAAAAGCGGATGTAGTTTCATAAAAAAAAAATAACCAATGGCAATAGGATAATGCAAAATCGAGAAAACTCAATTAAAACTCTGTTAATCTATTATAATACCAAAGTCTGTATCATCCATCATTCATCAGTCGTGTGTCTTTTGTTCTACTCCGTGAGAAGCTGTGAAATTTATCGTGATGTCGTTGATTTGTTATTCCACTGTATTTACAGAAGGAATTGATTTGATATAGTGCTGTCGTATTTCTAGACATATTTTGAAAAAAAATTAGTGTGTAATTTTTTGTTTAAAACGCAAAATGAAATGAGTGTTATCAAATCGAATGTTAAAATTGAATTTAGCTTAATCAAAATATGGGTTATTTCTATTCGTTTCCCTGTTGTAGATTTTGTTTAATCCTAGTTGCGCTTCTCTCTGTTTTTTGTTGCAGTTTTGTTAACATTGATTGACGTTACGCATGGTATTGCGTCGCAAGACGTAACATGTATGACAATTTTGACGCCATATATATTTTGACAATTTCTTATCAAAAGCGAATTTGCGCTATTTTTCCTACTCATCATATGTTTATCAAATAAGTACCATTAAATGAAGAGATTTTTCAAAATTTATTATTTAATATTTATAAGGCAATTTATTTCGTAAGGATCGTTCTTATTTTCTGATTTGTGATGAGGTGAAAACAAATGCAAATTTTTCCAACTTTATTTTGAATGCAATGCATAGCAAACGCAAAAGTAAGATTTGTGTGATAAATAAAATAAATGTATGGTGCAAAAATTTAGAGAATTAACATAAAATAAGAAAATCATGTCAAGGCCTTTCTGTAGATATAAAGCATGTTGATGGATTTTTTTTTTTGTATATGCGAATGGTTGCTGTTCTTAAATCATATTATAACGTAATTTTAATCAGAACGCATAACCATACGTAACGTCATTGTATACATTGTTTCTGGTTAACATCATATGATTAGGCATATTATTAGCTGTTTGAGATTTGTAAGTTCCAGTTAACTGGTTGGGTAAGCGTAGAATAGTCTCAGTTATCCTCTGTGCCATCGTATGGCGTTTAAATTCTCAATTGATAATTTCATAGTTCATAGTGTACGGACTTCATAAACAGGTGTATGCACCTTACACAAAAACTTTATAGTAATGAGGACGAACAACTGCAATCGAAATGTTGTTTTAACAATCATACATTGGTTGACCGATACGATATGCTTGTGTCTCAACTCATAATCGATCTTTTCTCGGATTTTTATTCCTTTCATTTTTCAATAGTTATATAATCTGTCATGATTATTATTGTAACATTAATGTAAATTCGCATGGCGGGTAATTGATGCATACTACGTGACACTTTCTCTGTCTACTCACTCGGTCTCGCTCCTTTTAGAGTTCATGATTCTTGAAGATTTGGTGTGTTACTTTGATGTGTCTTCTTAATTCATTTTTGAGATTTCAACATCGGTAAAAAGTAAAATCACAAAAATACTGAACTTAGAGGAAGATCAATTGGGAAAGTCCATAATCACATGGCAAAATCAAATAACAAAACGCATCAAAAACGAATGGACAAAAACTGTCATATTCCTGACTTGGTACAGGCATTTTCAAATGTAGAAAATGGTGGATTAAACCTGGTTCTAAAAACCATTACTTATTCACAACGTTTCTTAGTGTATGGTCTGATGTAGCTTACCATACTGTACAAACACTTATCTGACGACTGTGTGTTTACCTCCACATTATCTTTTCGTTTCAAAATAATAAGTATAGTAAATATTTTATTGTTACATACACGCAAATACTAAAAACAACTTTACATTTTATTCCCTTTGTGTGTATCAAGTTTAGAATCAATTTTGTTAGGCGTATGATAAGAACAGTGTTTTTCAAATGGAGAATGAATTCGTTTGTGTCGGAATTATAAAATTAATACACTTTTAAAACATGGTGTACAGTAAATCCCACACATTCATTTCATCAACATTGAGCGGCCGAGATTACCTTGCCGATCTATATGAGAAGATCTGTCATACGACAATGGTAATCACATTTAATTTTATAGTATATATGCTAAATTACAGACGTCCGGAAATAAACTATCAATATTAATATGTACTTAAGTATCTGACTATCCCAGAAATAGATGTATGAAGGTCTGAAATAGGGGCCCTTTATTGATGTTTCCATTTCATATTTTGTTCATTTTGTTCTTTTCAAACAATGTTTATTCTGTGACATTCTCATAGAAGTTGCTTTATTATTTAATTTATCGGTAATTAATTGCTATCAAAACTGCATTCTGAAGCGTACAAAACGGTGGTAATCAATTCGAAGCAACTTAATTGTAATTGTACATCAAAGTATACAAACTTAATTTCAGGCATCCGGGAATAAACAAACGAAATCAAACATTTACTTTAGTATCTGACAGTCACACATACAGATAATGCTTTTGTAATGCATTATATGGTGGCATATATCTATATATGCCACCATAGCATTACATTAATTTAAAAATACTTTTTTATTTTGTATGATGATACATGTGATATTACACACTACAGTGTAATACTGTTTGTTTGTTTTGAATTTTCCTCGGAGGTCAATATTTTTGTGATTTGCTTTTTTATACACAAATTATTAAAGGAAGACAACACTTGAAAGATTGATAATGTCATAATAATATTAGATATAACAAATTTATTTAGGTAGTTAAATGCCACATCTGATCTATAATTTTAAACTGTTCACGCAGTTCTTAAGAAAAATAAAGAGAATTTTATAATTTGTTTCCAATATTTAAAGCATGCTAGCCCACCATATTGTGTGGGCAATATGTTCTTACATCTACGTTTTTATATATAATATTTCAATAGCAACTTTGATTTACTGTTTTACTGTAAACAAAATCTGCAGTCACACCAAACTCTACGTCTGCTCAATAAATGTCATAATTTATAACTAAATCCAGTCTATAATGAATAGCCAGAAAGTTCTTCTTTTATACAGTTTTTTCCATGACAAATGGGAGATAACCCAATTTGAACTATATGAATGTCCCGTTTCCTATTATATTGCATCAAACGTTCGATACGTAGGTTAAGTTTATCCTGTGTACATGTTATGCGACTTCTCCAGAAATATCTAATAGATAAAATGTCACCAATTGGATAAATCCTCTATGATAGTATATCATTTTTATAACCAAAGCCATATGGAAGTAAGATGCATTGAATAGTTGTTTACCATTTACAGTGTAAATATCCCTTAGCATTTATTATATATTGTTTACATTGTTGACATCCTTAACATCGTGATGCATACATTGTTGAAAAGATATTTACATTGGTTACATTGTCATATTAAGAATTTTTAATACACTATGTGTGTCAAGTTAAAGTTATAACATCACATTTTTTTTATTAAATATTTTGTTTTGTTGTTAAAAAAATGCAAACTGTATAAATGTAATCTACAGACTTTATTACAAATATTAATGAATAAAAAAACTTACGATAGTCACGATGTCAACGATGTAAGCACAATACTGTTAACATCACGATGTAAACGATGTACCGTATACGGCCGTGTATTGTTCACATTTGTGTATAGTCCGCACCCCCTCTTCATTCCCAAATATCGAGGAAAAAGTCTAGTTCGCTTGTATAGTCCGCGGCAACTTTTGACAAGATCGGGTCCGCGAACAATGACGGAAAATGCCGAAATTGCATATTTCTTTATATTTTTTTTGCCGAGATCGGCAATATAGTAAGTATTGTTGTTGAAAAGATTGATAGTCACTTAAAACTTATGATAAGTTTTTGAATGGGATCTTTAAAGATATGTTTTTAATCTGTGTTAAAGACTGGCAACACACAGTCAGGATCCTACTTCGTCAAAATTATCTCCCCATTACGCCAGTTCATTTTCACAATCGTAAAAATGGAAGCCATTGTAGCGATGACACGCTACCAATTTTGCTCTTGGAAACCGATAAATTTATCCACATTGCACCAATACGATCCTTATATGTCAGTTATATTTTAAAAGACAAATGTATCAACTAGCTAATGAGCATTATTTAATGATATTGTCTGCATTGATTCAACTTAAAACTATTGTCTGATCGGTTGTTAGGTGGAATTTTCGAAAAATCATAAACATTTAAAAAAAATCTAATTAAATATTTCGTGGAAGGGCAGACTAGATTTATTTAGTGGTTGAAGACTATAAACCCTAGTTATCACACACAAAAAATTAGAATTTTTCGAAGATATGCATTTTCATCATCCAACTTGTAAGACTGTCGTCAAGTACTTTCAGTAAAAAAATAGCTATTTGAACACACCTTCCCTGTTTTTGTGACTCATTAGATAGGTATTTCACTTGACCCATATATTTCATCTTTTAGTACTGTTATTTTTTTGTGTTATAAAGTCAACCTGTAGCTTTAATATATAAAAATGATAGAATCTGAAGCGAGACGATGTATGAAATATTCTTACTTTGAACGATATCAAGACAAAATACTCAACTCAAACACGCCCTAACATAAAAAGGTGCACTCGATTTTCTCTTTTCGATACAATTGTTACCTATTTTTGGGAATTTTTTCTTCAGTCACATAATGGAAGGGCAGACACGAAAATTACTGAACTAATAGATTGATATCTTTTCCGTCCGTGGTAATTTTTTCAAAAAAATCGGAGGTTATGCATTTTTGTCATCCAACTTGAAAGATACCCATGTCGTCGACTTGATATCTAATTGTTCTGCTTAACTATGTACTAGATAAATTGAAAACTTATGCAAATGGTGTTTTTGAAATAAAACACCTCGTAATTGAGAAGAAAATTGCAGTTTTGTTTGTTTCTATTAACTTTTTAAAAATTTGTCACTATAGTAAACAATACAGTAAACATTTATCGCCTTCTCTAATAGAGAGCTTCGATTCTTTTGTTCTATTTCAACCTGGTTTCCGACTGCACAGTAATCATTGTTGTTAAAAGATCGATGATTAATATAAAGTTATGATCAGTTTGTAAAAGAGGACTTAAAAAGATATATATTTAATCTATTTTAAAAGTTTTCAAAATATTCTGTTTAATTGCTCAATTAAATCGTCTTTCAGACTATGATTCTTTACTAATTAATTTAAAGTCCCAAACAATGAAAGTAAGAACTGTATTCATGTAATAAATGTTAATTAATTCAATCATGTAAATTTAACTATCAGCGTTATCACTTTTTGATAACATTGAAAGTGGTAGCTTGCCCAAGCCAATAAACTGTTTAAAATTCTAAAAAATAAATATTTGGTATGCTATTAAACAAAAGAAAATTAAAGATCAAACATTTAAGATCGAACGTTTGATGTTTGATGTTTAAAAATTGATTAGAACTCATTAAAATGTTATAACTCTTTAATCTTATCATTTCTTTTATTGATTTGAAGAACTGCCTTAGGTTATTGAATTACATTCATCACTTGTCAAAAGTTGACATGGTTAATTAATTGCTTTACACACAAACCCGTAAACTCATTCATGTAAGGCCGTGTTCACATTGACCTAAATTCGGTGTTGTGTTTGTGTAACTCACACGTAAACTAAACACAATTGCGTTCCCATTGATAAAACTCAATGTTTACATGTAGTTTAAATCATGTTTTACCTACACACAGTCGATGGTCAATGTAGGCCATGTGTAGGTTAAGTGTACACAAAACTGCATTTAGGACATTAGTTTTATCGTGTAAATATTTAAGGAGGAAACTATTTTTGAGTAAAATTGATATTTTTGATAATTATTAGTTGTCTAAATTTTACAGATTTTTTTGGTTAAAAAAATTAACGTACTTTATTAACCCCTAATCAAGACTCAAAGCAGCATCATTGCCGAACCCATAAGGCAGCAACCAATTGATTTTCCGGGGGGGGGAGCTATTATAGTCGAGTATAAAACATAAAGACAAGGGGGTGGGGGTGGTGAGCTATGGATTTTGTTTTGGAAACAAAAAATGTTTCCAGTTTTTGGCCCTGAAAAAAAATGTTTGTTTCACCCTCAGCTGCCACTATATATAATGCTAAAATTGATTTCGACTTGTCACCAAAATTTGTCCTAAAAAAAATCAAAAGCTCACGCCCCCCTCCCCCTCCACAAAGATTTAAGTAAATAGTTGCTGCCTAATTCATTTGAAAAGGTCTTCCCGAATCGACTTGACGTACACAGAAATATTCGCCACTGGTCTTTACTCAAAAAACGATTCACGCATAAATGCATGACTAAAAAAAATGTGAGGTAAATGATCTGTTTGTCTAGTATCTCAGTTCCGTGAAATAACACTTAAAATAAATTAAAAAAACGTTACCCTATTCCTTTACCAAATATTCCTTGGAGAAGAAAAACCATTTGAAACGAACAGAAAAGATAAAAATGTAGTGATCCATAATATCTCAATCCTTTTTTTTTCCGGCTGTAAGCACGCTGTTGCAGCTAACGTTTTCTAATGCGTTATCGAGACATCTCTAGTGATATTCAAACTACTGCAAATTATAAAAATGGCTTTCATAAAGTAGCAACCACTTAACTTACGTACGTTTTTATTCCTTTTTTTCGATGCTGGTGATCAAACACTTTTTTTTTCAATATTTAACACTATATTGTATGGGGAAACTCTTGATTCAGAATAAAAAATTTTATTATCTGTATGACCTTTTTTTTTTTCATCAAATTGGGGATCGGAATATTTCCATTCCCATCCCCCACCCCTCTTTTGAAGTCAAATAGTTGTTCTCTTACCGCTAGAAAAAATTTTCAAAAATTTTGAATTCAGTTCTACGTAATGAACATTTAAATGACATATAGTTTACAAGTGGGAACAAATCTTATGTACAGGTAGCTAAACAAGGTGTATAGATGTGAACAAATGTAATGTGAAACCAGTGTACACTACACTAAACTAATTGTAAACATGTTTACTCTAAACGGCGTTTGGTGTGAACACGGCCTAAGACGATACACCTGCACAATGTGACCTTTCACCTGGAAATATAGTTTCGTATACAAAATTCCACTTCTTTCAGGTTTACACTTTCAGTATTAATGGTTACGATTTACAATTAAAAAATGTTAGGTCTTGATTTATTTACGTCGATAAGTTAAGAGTTAAACACAAAAAGTCGGAATACGAAAATTTTTGATACTTTAATCACACATTTTCAAAATGGCGCATCGTGGTTTACTTGTACTGTACACACGCGACTAACATTAAACAAAATCTATCTTGGGAAGATTTCACTAGGTTTCAACTTGACTATTATGGTTTTACCATTGAAAGGTTCATCTTTCATTGATATTCAGGATTCAGGTACACTGTTTAGATGCAATGACACAAATTTGACCAAATCCGAAACAAAGCGGACATTCGATCAAAGGCTGATTTTTATGCAAATTACTAAGTCAACACTGTTAGATTGTTTATTTTATTAAAAAAAATAACAAAGAGTAGTCAAGAATACAGTTAGATTGTTTATTTTATTTCTAAATAATACAAAGAGTTGTCAAGAATACATTATAACATTGACAACACATGATGTTTCTGTTTACTTGGCCAAACCTCGTTCAACATCGTATCCCTACATGGAAAAAAATGTCACGAAATCCTATAGTACTGCATAGTCCGCACCCCTTCCATCAATTTCATTCCCAAGGTAAAAAACCGCGGACTATACAGCCCTTTCTACGGTAAGCACAATACTGTAAACATCACGATGTATACGATGTTAACGGTGTATACAGAAAGGTAGAGAGTCGATATACAACATAAACACGATGTTGACACGATATTGTAAACATTGCGATTTACATAATGTGAACGATATCAACAGAAATGTATAATATCTGAATCAAACATAAATACGATGTCGACACGATATTGTTAACCTTGCTATGTTTAAAATGTGAACGATGTAAACAAAAAGGTATAGTCTCTGAATTAAACATAAACACGAAGTTTATTGACATGATATTGTCAACATAACATCACGATGTTGACGATGTAAACGATGTTAACACGATATTGTCAACATCATAATGTATACGATGTTAACGATGTTAAAAGAAAGGTTGAGAGTCGACGAGAGTCGATATACAACATAAACACGATTTTGTAATGATGTTTTCACGATGTTGTCACTATGTTGTCACTATGTTGTCACTATGTTGTCACTATGTTGTCACCATGGTCACGATATTGTTAACATGCATAAAATGGAAACGATGTTAACAAAAAGGTAAAAACTCTAAATAAAACATAAACACGATGTTGACACGACATTTATACGATGTTGACGATGTAAACACAATACTGTCAACATCACGATGCATACGATGTTAACGGTGTAAACAGGAAGGTAGAGAGGTCGATATACAATATAAACACGATCTTGACACGACATCGTTAACATCACGATGTACACGATTTGAACGATGTAAACAGAAAGATATAGCCTCTATATATACAACATAAACACGATGTTGATACGAACTATGGTGTTAACGATCTGAACGGTGTAAACGCAAGGTAAAGAACTTATAGATAGGATACAATGTAAATACAATAACGACACTATAAAGTTTACATTGCAATGTTGACAATATCGACACAACATTGTGCACTGGACATACTTCACATTATCATATGAACGTATGGAAGTATGAACAGCACAAGCTGAATAAAAGGGAAAAAGTAGTATTGCGTTTTCCCCGACTGTGTGTTGATTTTTCTTTTTTCAAAGTCAGGTGAAGGAAGTTAAATAAGAAGCGCTGTATTTGTATTTAAGGTAACACATTTGCTGTGTTCATTTATGAATAACTGCAGAGTGTATATCTACAATACAAATTTTGAAAAACATTGAAATATTTTATTGAGAATTAAATGAAAAAGCTTTTCATACATTTGATGTTAAATAACAGCAGGAATTGAAACCATCAATGTCAAAAACAGAATAATAAAGTATTAATATCCCACATAATTGTTTTGTCATGTTGTTATTATGAAAACTGGTAAATTTAGAAGATGTTGGCTTTCTAACTTTTTTGTATAAGTCTTATGTAGATGAAACGCGCGTCTAGCGTATCAAATAATAAACCTTGTGTGATTGATAACTATTTACTCCACTTGGTCAATGACACTGCTAGTGGACGTTTCGTCCCCGAGAGTATCACCAGCCTAATAGTTAGCACTTTGGAGTTGACATGAATATCGATTATATGGTCATTTCTATAAATTAAATGTTTGAAAAAGTATGAATAATTCAATTACTAAGGATTGTTTTTATCCAAGGCATAGATTACTTTAGCCGTATTTCCGTACTTGGCAAAACTTTTTGCAATTTTGGGTTCTCAATGATTTTCAATTAAATACTTGTTTGGCTTTGTAACTATTTGATCTGAGTGTCACTAATGATTCTTATGTAGACGAAACGCTCGGTGCGTATCAAATTATAATCCTGGAACCATTGGTAACTATTGCTGTTGTCGCTATTGAAGAATAATTACTACCATTTTCTGAATGAGAGATATGGAGGATACGTAAAATACTAACACCACAGTGTTCCGGTAGCAACATACATGCAATCATATCCGTGATATCATAAAATGAAGCAATTGGTGGTAATTTAATCGCATAAACTTAATATGGCACTTGTATATCTAAGAATAGTTATAGAAGGCTGAAAATAAAAAATAAAAAGAAGACTTTCAGCTCCTACTCGGACCGTGTGAAGCGTCACCCGTGTCTGAACAGTTGATTAATTCAGGGTAAGTCAAAGAACTCTTCGTCCTTTTTCTAAAAAAAAGTTCATTGGAAGGTAATTAGACATTGTTGATAAATATTCCGTATTACATAAATAATACACGATGGCCTTGGAGTATAGATTTCTGCGTACTGACGTTGTTTATCATCTTAATACGTGTTATAGTGTTCTTTTATTTGTCTTTATTAATATTACTTTTACTGTTTGGCCTGTTCTGGTTATATTCATTTGACATAGCTCTGTACTTATCTATCCCGTCATTGTGTTGTATGTTTTATCTTTTATATTTGTTTTTTTGTGTGTTACTTTTTGGGGGGTTTTATACATATGAAGTCGCCCTGTACTTAAACATCTCGCTATTGTGTTATTGTTCTATTATAAGTTTTGTATTCTGGTCTTTTATATTTGCTTATGCTTTCATTATATGCCCTTATGTTATTTTCATACTTTGAACGACCAAATTATTTAATATCTTTACCTGTGTGACGGTTACATTCTGACGTCAAATACGCGATTATACCATGCCATTTTGTGCTTCTTTGTTATTTATTTGTATGTTTTTTTTATTAATAATTAAGATTATAACACAATATTGACTGCTGTATTTTAAACCTTTTTTACCTACTGTTTCTGTTTGTTTTGTGAAAGGTAAAGTTAGCTTTAAAACCAGGTTCAATCCACCATTTTCTACATTAGACAATGCCTGTACCATCTATTCTGTTATCTATTCGTTTGAGCGTATGATTTTGCCATTTGATAAGGAACTTTCCGTTTTGAATTTTCCTCGGAGTTCAGTACTTTTGTGATTTTACTTTTTCCTTACGTATCTAACTGTTTCACATACTGATCATACTTTTGAAAACTCATTATAAAACTACGGTATTAGACACAAATTATAAAGATTTATCAAACAATTGTAATATTAATCAAGTCATATTGATTTAAGATGTTTTATAATTGATTTGGTAATTAAAATGCTGCCACCAATTTCCACTTTTGATTTATTTCAACATTTTGTGAAGAGGTAAAGAAACAAAAGGTAATAAAATTACATCATTTATAATCCAGTTTATTATGGATAGATAGAAAATACTTAATTAATCAAGGTTTGTTTACTTGATAAACGGGATATAATCCAATTTTAACTATATTGCATCGCCTATTATATTACACAAAACGTCCAGTGCTTGGGTGAGTGTATTCTGTGTACAGGTGATTTGGGTTCTCGACGTCTCCATTTGGCTTAGTCATTTCATTGGGGAAATCTTCTTAAATAATTTTATCACTTTGGACAATGAAGTTCAATTACTATGTATTGTGGAAACCTTGCTTATTGCTTATTTTCATTACTAAAGACCATTTAAAACAACAGGCAAACAATTGAATTTTTTTAACATATTTGATAATAGTAGTATGAAATGGTGCAAGCATTTTTCAAAGCATCACTATTGCTGGTGACAAATGTGAAGTACCTGAGATCGTCCCAAGTTTTTGCAGTGTACGTAAGATCAGCATTTCAATGTTTTGTGTTGTGTACTGTTCTTTGTCTTTTGGTAATTTTTCTTTTCGACTTATTTGTGTTTGAATGTTCCTTTTGATCTTTCGCGCCTCTCTTCTATTGTTCAGGTACATAATTAAAGATAGGAATGTAATAATATTGCATCTTACATCATTCATTGAGCATCAGCTGAATAAAAAGAGATATATATTGTACAGCCCTTGGATGGTGTAAACTTCCCATAAAACCGTGTATGGTATAATGGTGTATGGCATATGGTGCAATGGTGTAAGGTGTATGGTGCTATGGTGTATGGTGTAAGGGGATGGTGTAATGGTGTATGAGGAATGGTGTGATTGTGTAACGTGCGATAGGGAATGGTGTGAATGAACGGTGTACAACATTTCATTGGTTGAAAACGAAGTTCTTTTTATTTTAATTTGTCGGTTTGTAAAAATAAACATTAATAATAATCTGAATATTTGAAATTTAATTGCGTTATGGGTAATTTCGGATCGTGTAGATAGAATGGGGAATGGTGTATGGTGAAATTTGTAACGTGTATGGGGCAAAGGTGTAACGTGTATGGTGTAATGGTACAAGGTGTATGGTGTAATGGTGTATGGTGTTAGTGGAAAGTTTACACCATCCAAGGACTGTATGCCAATGTTACAGCGTTCCGTTAGAATAAGCGAACGAAGAATGAAAAATAGACCATTAGTGATCAAGGTGCTTTTGTTAACATAACACGAAACCGAGGGGCATTTATAGCATTAGTCGAGGAAGGACCGACAATGTCAGACTAAACCAAAAAGAAGACAAATAACAGTCCTCAATATACTACGCACGAAATTAGTGTTCGAGGAGTTTTAATTCATATGTTCCGGCATGGAAAGCTGATGTGATTTTATTGTTTGGCATCCTTCATATTGCTTTCGTTAGTATAAAAATAAACTCACATGATGAAAAAGTTATTTACCATTTTTTATTTTCGGTATTGTCACCCTAGGCAAATAACGGTCGTCTACAAGTGTTTATGTTGTCATCTGTGATATTGAATAGCCGTAATTGTTCTTTCAGTCATGAGGGAGCTTACAATGTATTGACAGCAAATGACAATTTTTGTGAACGCATTGGGTCTAAACAACTGGCGAACAATACTAGCAGTTGTGAATAAATAAAACATTGGCAATGACAAATAAGAAGAAGCCAATCTCGGACAGTAACAACTATTTATAAATTAACGAATCTTTAAAAGTTTCCCCCTCCTTCTGTGAATAACAAAAGACACAGTAAATCATGCAAGGCACCAAGTCATTATTTTCGTGATAAAGAGTTCCAGATAAGTAAATCGTAAATATGTACTTTTCTCCATTGGTTATTTAGGTGTCAGACCACCAATTAAATATCCCTATCTGTTCAACCAAATTTTGCAATTTTTACAGCTTTCTAAATATTTAATCTTAAGTTTAACGTCATCGAAACCAGGTATATCCTGAATGGTACATGTATCAGCTTTCTGCATGCTAATTTTCACCATACATTTAAAGCCTTCTAAGAAAAAAAAACTAACCTTCAAAAAGAGGTACTCCAAAAATAACCTCTGTTTGTCTGGGAATCTTTAATTAGTATACTGTGGTGCGTATTAATCTTCAATTTTTAATGCAAACTCATAGACAAGTAAATTTTGGCTCAAAATGGTCTAAAATATATTTCTCTTTTACCAAAATTTTCATTTTTGCAAATTTGTTGGTCAGTTTAAGTTAACAAGGACATCAAAAGCACTATTTTGTGTCAGAGTAGGACTTCTTTTAGTAGAAGTAGGAGTAATTAGTGGTCTGACATCTAAAGAGACAAAAAAGTTGATCAGGAATCTTTTGTTTTGCTTTATTCTTAATCCTTAGTCAATTTGTAGTTAAAAACAGCCTATCTGAGCATAATGCGACTTATATTACAAATTTCACAGCTCAATTTAAACTGACTGTAATGTATGACTTTGATAGAAAATACTTGAAAATTTCATTTTGGACTACAGGAACATAAACTTTCAATATCAAGATCAGTTTTTGTTGTTTTTTCCTTGTTTGTGCTACTATATTAAATACTTTCCACAATTTTTACAATGAGTCTAACAAAAATTTCAAGGAATATTGACCTCCCTTTTTCACCTGGTGTCAGTAATGGGACTATTAACTGATCAAAAGTGTTGTCATGGTCAATTAGTCAATAAAATGTATGGTATAATTAGTTATCAAAGGTACCAGGATTATGATTTAGTACGCCAGACGCGCGTTTCGTCTACATAAGACTCATTAGTGACGCTCATATGAAAATATTTATAAAGCCAAACAAGTACAAAATTGAAGAGCATAGAGGATCCAAAATTCCAAAAAAGTTTTGCTAAATACGGCTAAGGTAATCTATGCCTGGGATAAGAAAATCCTTAACTTTTCGACAAATTTAAAGTTTTGTAAACTGTAAATTTATAAAAAATTTGATATTGATATTCATGTCAACACCCACCGAAGTGTCGACTACTGGGCTGGTGATACCCTCGGGGACGAAATAAAACTTTCATTCGAGATTATAAAGGGGATTTGTCTGCGTTTATGCAGATGTTACATCATGCTATTGTTGTCTGCCAAATACATGGTATGACGCAATGGTATAAGGGGTAAAAATCAAATAAATTCATTACATCTTCTTTTTTGGGGTAGTAAACAACCTATGTAATTGGTGGTCTGACACCTTTAACAACCGGATGTCGATGTTTATCTACATTGGTATACTACTGTTGCCTTTATTTAATCACTATATTAGACACCTTAATTACACAAGCACGTAAATAACAGATTTTTCCTGATCTTCCATCACCCTTCTTACCAATACTATTTTTTCAACTCTTCTAACTACAGACAATGAAGGCCTAAAAGAAATTTATAAAGAGATGTACTTTTCCAGACGATAACTTTCAAAATTCTAAAATTTGCTAAAATGTTTCAAATCATACAAAATCATTTTACAAAGAATTCGACAGATACATTCACTCAACAACATTATTTCTCATTCTTATCAATTTATTTTGATTGCAAATTTCGATATTAAACGCAATTATAATAGACAGGGTCGTGTTTTGATTAAGAATGATTGATTGTTGTCTTGAAATCTGAAAATGGTTGATATACATTTTTAGAGGGAGAGTAGGGGTCTGAAAAAGTGAATGATTTGTACACTTTGGAAAATGGTTGACAAGTATAGATGACCCCTTTGTTGTTTAGTTCGTAAAATGCTACATAACTTAGAACAACATTTATTCCAGCAACATATACGCCGACGAAACACTATATTGTAATTCCTCCTTGACTTTGTCAATGGTAAAGACTTTTTTGTAAGTGTATCTTGAGTTACCTTTAATTATCGTCTGTTAAATAAGTTTCAAGGACTTGGTGGTATATGCAAGGAAAAAACTTCCAGCTTTACAGAAACTTGATATTGTAATCGTTGAAGTTGAACAGTCGAAATTTGAACAAGCAAATAAAAAAACTCCTATTAGGTAAATTCTTAAGACTATTCTATACAAATGTACCATCATGAAACCATTTTGCAATCGTTTGATGTTGTATTGATGCAGGTTGAATTAACATTTTGGTATATTTATCTAACGTTACTACAATGAATAATAACTAGAAATTATCTAGTTTATGTACAAAACATACTGGTCCTAAGAATTTGAGTGTTGATCCTTCTATAATTATACTCTTATCTCATCTGCTTGTATCCAAAACCAACCATGCTATTATAAAAGATAAGTATGTTTTACAAAATTTCCATTGTGATCATTGGTCAGATGTTAAGGAAATAATCTGTTTGGCTCCTCATGAAATTCATTCCGTTATCAAAGGTTTTGATCTGTAGCCTATTCTATATTACCTATATCCATTGGCCTAATACAAAAATGCCAGTGTTAATGTGGTGATTTATTAGAGCTTTCTTACAAATTGACGAAAGGTACGTATGCTTGACGAATCATACGTAAGACTCGTTTAAGGGATCCTTTATTTTGACATATTTAAATAATAGTCGTGGAACTTCGGACAATTATCCTACATGCAACGACAGTTATTAAATTGGACTTTTCCGATATATTTATAGGATGTCGGGACGTACGATATGTTAAAATATGATACCACCAGGTCGGATGAGATAACACTACAAAATATCCTAAATATATCTAGTAGTCAGACAAAAAAAATGCCCCTGAAAAACTAAAAACCGACCCCTCCCCTACGTTTACTCTTCAATATTACAATGTTTTGAATCATCGCCCCCCCCCCCCTTAATGTGTATATATGATATACCGGGGCAATGGAACGAATATTTTAGCGTATAATTGCGTTTTGCCTATAGACCTCAACATTCATCAAATATTAGCCACTGGACGATAAGTAATAACTTCGCGTCTATCTTCCAAACATGTGTATTATTAAATCGTCATTATAAAATCCACAATGTATATGGTGTAAAATCGTAGATTTATTTTCTTGATATACAAAATCTGTTTTTCTAGATTTATTCAACATTACTTTTTAAAAACATGTATCATCATTTTTGTTTAGCAAATCTCGATATTCCACTTTGACAATTTGCTGAAAGTGTACTATAAAAAATAAAATAAATGTGAATCTTGTCGTTAAATTTAGACTAAAGTACTTCAATAATGCCATTGAAAAGTTAATCGTGAAACTCGTGCTTAAAATTTCCCGCGGAAATGTGTGTTCTCGTGGTTTACGTAAGTAACGTATCGGACGTAAGTGTATTTGACACTATTTTTCTCTGTTTGATTATATTAAAATCGTGTATTATTTGCGATATTATTCTTTTTTGAAAAATAAACTTGATTTAGAAAAGAATGCTGTTTTACTGGATAAAACACAGACTCTTTTAACAGTTATTGTGGAAATGAAATACGTGCTCCCTTTACGTTCGTTCGTACCTTTCGTCAATTTGTAAGAAAGCTCTAATATGCGAAATATTAAGTCATTCCGAAGAAACACGTTCGTATCATACCGATATTAGTAACTAATAGTAGGGCTGTTGTTTCTTTGACACTTTCCCAATTTTCATTTACAATTCTATTTTTCCTGCAAAGTACACCCTTCAGGTCAAATGCATTCAAAGTATTGATATACAATTCGACTTCAAATTAATTTCGGAGCGTTTTTATATTCCTACTTTCCTGCCTTTGTATTGTAACTTTTAACTTATTTTGGTCAAACAAACAATTAAACGAATAATAAAATGCATGGAACCAATAAAACCAGATTTTACTGGTTCAAGTAATGTAATTACTACTTTTATTACTTTATTGTTACCTTTATTCATTCAATTAATGTTCATTGTATCAGCGGATGCAATGTTATTTCATGTAAAAAGATGTAAATACCTTTTGTATTAGTTATAAAAAAAAACTATAACACGTGAAGATTGTCTCTTGTAATATCAATATTTATGCTGTAAAACAAAGATAATAACTATTGAATTACAACTTCCTGATTAGAATATTAATCTAAATTTACTCATTTGATGACCAATATTAATGAAATTTCGATTCTCTCACTGAACCATTGACAATAGTTTGAATAAACGGATGAATGAATGCTTAGTATTAATACAACGTCTAAGATAAAACACTATCATATATATTTTCAATTAAAGGTTATTTTACTGCTAGGTTAAAACGCTCAAATGACTTCCAGCACACTTGTAAGAGTTGTCTTCCATGCCACAGGTTTACCCGCTAAAACAAAAAAGTAAATCTGTAGTGGATGTTGAATATGAAAATTAATGAAAAGTGCTTTACAAAATTGTTTTTGTCAGATTTGATATAAGTATTATTCCGCCACGTCACGATGTTGATATTTGACATAATTATCCACTTATGACAATCTATTTTGGATAGATGTCGAAAATTGGTGTGTTTGAATCGATGTTGACATCATTGAATTAGACTCATAACCAAAGGAGTAGTTCCGGTTAGGACCGATTTTGGCCTCAAATTTCAGGTTCATCTGAAGAAAGATTTTGACCCCTTTTTAAACACTTAAGTGTCTATTTCATTTGATTCAATTAGTTTATGTGAAAGATTTTAACTAATTTAGACATTAAAAACGATCCGATTCAAGCTCAAATGTGACAAATCTACCAAATTCTGCCGAAAAATGTCACTTTTCAGATGGTTTTTGACAAAAATGAAAGTGACCGCATCCGTGTTCAGTTTCAACCTTTATATATGTTATGTGTTATCATGAACTACAACTTACATTTCAATATTAAGGATGAACACGAATGCGGCCACTTTCGTTTTACATGGAAACCGTCTAAAATTTAGCTAAAATGCTAGAATTGTGAAGATTTCAGTAATTTAGCATGACTTAATGGTGCTAGTACCCGATATATGTGCATTGTATGGTCAAAACAGCCCATATTTATGTAGCAGAAGCATTTTACTATCAAATAGAAGCAACCATAAGTAATGGACGGATACCACTAGTAAAGCAGGATCGTTTATTCTTCTGGAGCACATGTGATCGTTCCCAATGTTTGGTGTAGTTCTTGTTACTCAGCCTTTGTTCTTCTATGTAGTGTTTGTGAACTTTATTGTCTTAAGTTCTCGTCGTCCTTTGATTTTTCCATGGCAGTGTAAGTTTCTCTGGTATAATGAATTTCCATGTCTCCTATCTTTCTTCACTTTTTTGTGAAGCAATTTGCGTGAATAAAGAATATTATGCACCCTATGCAGAATTTCAACAATATCAGTTTAAATCAGAGTACCAGATTGCTTTTTCTGTTCTTGTCTTTTAATACAATTTAGATCTTAGGTATTGTAAAAATCCATGATACTGCTCTGAGTTAAAGTCGATTTTCAGTCACACAATCAATTTTTGAATCTTTATGACTATTGGCGACTACTTCTTAACATCAGCATCATGTCAATATCGTCATCAACCAAATAATTTTTATGTTACATTTAAGTTATCAAAATAAACCTTTTAGATTTAAATCTCTGACTTTTACATGATTGATCGATACTATTTTTATTTATGAAATGTAGACTTCATGGGGTTCTTTGGCAGATGCAGCTTTAATTATAAGTTGAAGTAGTGATTTAATTTACGATTTTCTGAATGACAGAACTGATTTTAATTTATTGAAAAAAATATAGCCAGTAGCCGTTTACACTTTAATACTTCAGATAAAGATTAAAACAGATAAAAATATATACAAAATTGATAACTTCCAATCAATCGAACATGGGTTTGTAAAAGCCGTTACAGTATTCATGACCAAAGATTTTCACCCACACATGGTACACAAGAACCCACTGAACATAATACAAAATTTAAGATAGAAAGAAATGGCTTCAATTAGTTTGAAATAAGAAGACCAAGAAAGCTGAAATTTAAGTAAAGTTTTAAACTTTGATAAGATTAAACATAATGGAAAAGTGCATGGGAGGACGAGTTCATAACTGATAAAAAAAGAAAGAATTCTGAGATATTATATCGATGAAAAGGGGATAAAGTATAAATTAACGGTCGAGAGTAACATGTATAGCAGAATGATTTAAAAATATGTTTCTGGGGGAATTATAGTGAAGAGGGAAATATATATGTATGTTTGTGTCAGATTCGAAGTGTATTATTACATACTACCCTAATTCAGTAAACTACATCTCCAAGTTTATGATTATAGGATTGTCAGTCCTGCTATTGATATCTTAAATATTGACGTATCCGGTGTTGACAAGCTTGACAGTTGCAACTTTTTAATTAACGAAATGCACGATACTGTATGATTTCTTAGTGCAAATTTGTTATTGAATCATTGATTAAACACTTTCTTTAACTACAAAAAAGTAAAGTCACAAAAATACTGAACTCCGAGGATACTTCGCAAAAGAAAGTCCCTAATCAAAAAGCAAAATCAAAAGATCAAACACATCACACGAATGGAAAAACTGTTATGTTAAAGCTATTAAAAGCTATATTAACATTGATATGTAGTATTTGTATGATTTGATATTTTTTTATTAATTTTCTATTTTTGATTTAAAGAGGAAAGTCAATTTGAAATTATTTGTTTTCCCTTTTAGGATTTGTCAATTTGTTTTCTTTAGTGGAATTGTTCATCCATGAACTGAATTTGCATTATTATACTGCAATCAGCTATTTTACTATACAGATAAAGCTATACGTATAAACGTTAGCTTTATACGTCAATGACATCAACTCACCTATAAGCCCCGCCTACTTACAACGTCACGTCACAACCATGACAACGTGTAGTAACAATGGTCAAACTTTTATGAATTTAAACCTCTTATGTCTTCAAATTGGTAATTTATATACCATGTTTATCAAATGTTATTAATTAAATTAATTTTTCCTTTCTAATTCCTTAAATTGTCAATGCTTACCGCCTAGACTACGCTCATAGGGAAATGCCCCAAAATGGTACCCCAAGGGGGAAATTCCAAACACTTTTTTTTAATGATATTTGTTTCATATTTTTATTATTTTTTTATTTTTTTATCGATTTCAGTATAAAAACAATATACGTATAGTGTCTTGAAATATGAAATTTATTTGTATTCGGTACGAAACGGGAAAATGCTCGGTAGAACCTCGCATTTTCCCGTTTCTAAGCCTCATACAAATAAATTTCATATTTCAAGACACTATACGTATATTGTCTAAATATCGATTCTTAATACCTAACAACAATGAACATCGAATCCCCGTTTTTACCCATAATTAAGAATTTCTCGGCTTACCGGAAGTGTTTCCTTGAAGTTGGTTGACAATTTTATACTCTATTATATTAAACCATTATTTCCATTTAGATTTCAGGTAAATGTACAAATGGCGACGGAATCAACATGACTTAATTGTGACAGCTTACATTATGTTGACAATGTATTGCCTGCGATAGAATCAATAATTTCATTAAATCTTGAAGGTGTTTAGAATGGACGCTACTACTGTATCATGGCTTAAAGTGTTTCTGGTATCCTTTTTAGAATTCATCATCGGTAAGTTAAATTATCTTAACTTTATCAAATGAAAGGAAATAAAAAGAGTCATTTTTAATGTGTTTCAAAAATGTAATCAAATTTATTCTATATACGCAATTTCTTGTTATGCAGTTCACCAATTAAATTTATGTATGTTTAGTATGAGATCAAGTTATCATAAATATTTTTTAAATATTATATTAAATGTATAATTGTCTCATTTTCCAGCCGACATTCTATCTCTCACAATCTCTTTTTCTCTTCTTTCAAATTATCCAAACATAGCAGTTTCACATTTGATCAGAATGCTGAATATATTGAATAGAATAACAATACCGGACTGTCATACAAGTGAGAGGTTTATCAAGCTATAAAACCAGATTCAATCCACCATTTTCAACAAACGGAAAAAACTGTATCAAGTCAGGAATATGACAGATGTTATTCACTAGTGTGGTGTGTTTGTGCTTTTGATTTTGCCATTTCTGTGGAACTTTCCATTATCTATTTGTTTTCGTGCTGAATAAACATTAAATGTTTTTGACTGTGCAAATTATGTACGCTCAGATGGTTGCAATTGAATTATGTGTCTACAAAGTCATTAGAAGTGCCTTATTTTGAAATGTCTTTTTTTATGTATTTACTTAAATAATTGTTTTCTCTTTGTTGTTTTGTTTGTAAAATTCTCTAATTTTTAACTACGTGATTGATCCCAGTGATTTTGGTATCTTTAAAATAACGAACACATGTACTCTTGTTCGAAGCTGATGTTTAATCGTTTATTATTTTAATGAAACAAGTAAGCAAGAGTTACGTTTTTCATTTGTTTTATATTCAAAACTCATCAAATATGAGATAAAAATTTAAAAGATAAAATAGAGGCGTTTAATTAAACATATCGGTCAAAGAACGGCGTAATGTCATTTCTACATAATGTGTTGACTTAGCTATAAAAAATGAGACACAGGATACACATTAAAATAAATGTCATATGTTAGTAGACATGTATTAACGTTTTTGATGTTCATTTCATGAGGACATTCGAGTATCACGCCTAATTAACGTTTCACAATTGACACGGAACTTTGATTTAAAACAGTCAGCTTCAAGATCTTTACAATTTTTTTTTATTTTTTTAGTTTGCTCAAATTTACCTGCTGCAGGAATGATGAAATATCAATATTTGCTTTATAAATGAAGTTTTCGCCGTTATGCTTCTCTACAATACATCATGCAAAATAATCCATTAGATAAAATTTATATTAAGATCTCAGTTGAAGCAAATACCCGTAAAACTTTTCTGACATTTTGATTACGTGAGATAAATCATGCTATAATCTTTTTTAAAATGATAGCAAAACTGATTTTAGGATGTTTATTAATTAAAAATCCTAGTTAACCAAAAAAAAACACCACATCGTGTTATACAAAGAGTCAATAGTGATATATTTTAAATTCATTTATTTTGCTATATTCTTTAAAATTCAGATTTTTTTTCTTGGGGTGTTGATAATTACTGTTTTAAGAATTGTCATTAAATCTGATAGACTTTTACCAGTATGAGAGTTAATTCAACTTCTATTATTTTACTTTTAACATAGAGTTCTATCTTGAATCTTGAATTACAACATATGTAATGAAAAAGGACGAGGAGAAATTATATGAAATTATATGTACTCTCGAAACGTTTTTACTTAATCTTTACAACCATATTGTTTGCGAGTCCGACTATTACAAATTGCTATATATATTTGGCTTTCAAAGGCCATTTAAGAAAAGCTTTTTGAAAATTTAATATGATAAGCAGCTTACAAAATACGAAATTACCTTGAGTAAATGTGGCAGAAAAAAATCAAAGTTTAAATATAAATACGAGTTAGTATACCGTTAGATTAATGTTGAAGACACTGATTTTTTTATGTTTTGGTATTGTTAATTTTGCTCTTGATAATTCCGATATTCAAAAAGAAAGAAAACAAAGTTACCGAGCTACAAGGGAAATTCAAACCGTAAATTCCATTGGAAAATAGCAAAATGGAAAGTTCAAACTCATCTAACTAATTGAAAATAACTGTCATATTCCTGAATTGATACAGGCATTTCCTTATTTAGAAAATGGTTGATTTAACCTGGTTTTATAGCTAGTTAAACATGTTAAATTGTATAACAAGATCTTTTAAGATTAACCTATAATGGTTTACTTTTAATGGTGACTTGGATGAAGAGTTGTCTCATTGGCACTCATACCACATCCTCCTATAACTATTATATTTGAGTTTTTTTCCATATCTGCCTTGAAGAAACTCTCCCTATTTCACACAATTTTTGAGATGGTGATTATTTGAGTGAGTTGGTTTTTTCTGTATGACTATGCTAATTATAATGATTCAATTTCAAATAAGCTTTATGTAAATAACTAAACATTTCAAAAAAACTTATTTCTTTTATTCATCAACTGATTTATTTTGTTTATTCTTTGATACACAAAAATATTTCTTGAGCAAAGCTTTACCAGATTCAATTTAATGTGTTGTCATATTAACAAATATATAATTATTTTTGCTTAGATGCAAAGGACTGTTTGAAAAATGATGACATTGGATGGCGTGAGGGTAATATCTACAAATGCAATGACCAAACAAAGTCTGAATGTTGTGAAAAGGACCACAAGTTTACCTGTTGTGAACCAGCAAGAGATACTACATTGTAAATATATGTATTGATATGTATGTTCAATCTAATCATTATAATTGAATAGTTTTCGTCATCGTTGACTTTAACTGAATTTGTTTAAATAAATACTATGAATTAAACAGTACTAAAACGTACAAAAATACACTCAATAGACATGCAAATAGTTATCAAAGGTACAAGGATTATAATTTAATACGCCAGACGCGCGTTTCGTCTACATAAGACTCATCAGTGACGCTCAGATCAAAATAGTTATATAAACCAAACAAGTATAAAGTTGAAAAGCACTGAGTACCCAAAATTCCAAAAGGTTGTGCCAAATACGGCTAAGGTAATCTATGTATGGGATAAGAAAATCCTTAGTTTTTCGAAAAATTCAAAGTTTTGTAAACAGCAAATTTATAAAAATTACCATATAATTGATACCCATGTCAACACCGAAGTGCTGACTACTGGGCTGGTGATACCCTCGGGGACGTAACGTCCACCAGCAGTGGCGTCCACCCAGTGGTGTAAATGGTTATGAAAGGTACAAGGATTATAATTTAATACGCCAGACGCGCCTTTCGTTTATATAAGACTCATCAGTGACGCTCAGATCAAAATAATTATATAATTGATGAGACTTTGCTTTCCTCAAAATAGTGTTTAGTGATTTGCGTTTCGATAGGTCCTCATTGTATACTCTTATCTGTTGTTTATCACAGTTTAAAATAATCTGCTAGTTGACCTAGCATACACATCTTGATAAATATATTTTTTTTTAGCAATTTCTTTGAATATATTGACAATACATTCCACGTAAGTTATCTATAATTTGATTAGTATATGTATACAATGTGTATACTTCAGTTTCACTTTTTAGATTCGTAAGTCAAATCCAACGTTATTATTGATTTATGACCTTGACAATATGTTTCATGGAACTTTTCAAATAAAAAGATTATGGAAACATTGCGACTTTATGCATATAAATTTTCTGTTCGTTAAAAGCTTACTTTATTCGATATTTGCAAGTCTGCAGCGTTGGATTTCATTAAAACGAATTTATATTTTTAATGAATAGAAAATGTTACCACCTACTTCTATGTTTTGCAATCATAATATATTTGTTTCAGACGGGAACAATTCCAATTATGGGGAGTAGTGGCATTCTTCATTATGATTATATTCATTATCTACATGTATTTAAAGAAAGATGTCGAAATTTTCACTAGACCTACATTGAAAGACAGCATACTGTCACTTGTGAGGTAAATCAAGTTTATTATTTTAGCGTAGTCAGTAATATATATATAATGGTTTCATATTATGAAGTTTCAACTTTTTTCGTTACCTTTTTACAAATTTTCATTATGTAAATCAGCGTCGTCAGTTTTTGTTAATATTTTGAACTTTCGTTATATATTATGCTACTTCTCTTCATCCATAATGGCCGTCACAGTTCCGGTCAATACAAGATAACTGATTCGATGATACTGAGTTCAAACTGCCGTTATCGAAATACTTTTGAAGTAATCACCTGTACATTATACAATACAATACAATACAATATTTTTATTTTCCAAATTAAAGGGCCCATTAAGAGCATAACATTGATTACAACATGACATAAACATTACAGAGTGATTAAAGAAACATAAAATAATAATTGAAATTCAAATGCATGAAGAAAGGATCAGTGGTCAAGGGGAGATAATTTTGATATATTTTAGAGTATCTAACTAATTTTCTGATTTTCTTAGTTGCAGGCCTTTATCCAGGTATGCACATAAAATAGATAGAAATCTGCTATCTTCATTAATCATGATCCATAAAAAAGATCATTTATATTTAAACTATCTAAACTGGGGTATTTTTTTATATAATCAGTGATATCTCTTCTGAGGTTATTGTAAATAGGGCATTCCAGAAGAAAGTGCATTTCATTTTCAATACAATTTGTATTACAATATAAACATATCCTCTCATGTCGAGGTAATATTTCATATTTACCACATACATTGGTAATTCGTTCATGTCTGCCAGTTTCTATTCTTAAACAGTGATTGCTAAGTCTGTATTTTGTTAATAAATGTTTTTGTGGATGCTTTAAATCTAAATAATTTTCATAGTCAAATGACTTTTTGAATGAAAAATAAGTGTCCAATTTGCCTTGATTCTGTAAATAAAAATCTCGCATTTTCTCCCAATCATTTTGAAAATTTAATTTGAGCTGTTTTTTCATTAAGTTTTTAAATTTATTTTTTCCTAGATTTTTACATATATTTAGGTCAATACCCAATTTTTCACTGTAGAAAATGATATTAGAGAGCCATGAATTATTGGAACTGGTTTGACCTTTACTTTCTATCATTTTTAACTCAGCATAAGCATTTTTCAATAAATCAGATGGAGAATTCTCTAGTCTTTGCCAATACATAAACATATGTGTTAGCAAATTTATATAAAGAGGATATCTACCCAATTCAGACAGGACTGCTACATTTGTGCACATCTTTGTAACACCAATAATATACTTACAAAATTTTAAATTTAGCTTCTCAAACTCCCAATCTTTAAATATGTCATAAAGGGACAAATTTTTCCTTTTTGAAGTAATGTTAATAACACCCCAATTTTCACAACCATAAGTTACAATTGGCTGTATACAGTGATCAAATAAATGCAAAAGAGTTTTAATAGGAGGATTAGATGATTTCAAATCTTTATAAAGTTTAAAACTGGCCTTTTGACCTTTTTGGAATAATTGTTTCCTGGCTTCATTAAAGTTTCCAGTATTTTGGATGACTATGCCAAGATATTTGTATTGTTTAACACATTCAATAGAATTATTTCCTACATTGAAATTTTCATTAAGGAGTCTACCACTCCTATTGAATATTATAATCTTGGTTTTCTTCACATTTATTTCCATACACCAATCTTTGCAGAATGTGCACAAAGTATCAAGTCTCTTCTGAAGCCCTTCTTTTGAGTCAGATATTAATACAAGATCATCAGCATAAAGTAGACATGGTATCTTTTCATCATTTAAATTGACATCATCATAATTGTTAGATAATATATCTGGCAAATCATTAATAAACAGTTTAAACAATGTGGGACTCAAAACGTCACCTTGTCGTACACCAACATTATATCTAGAAAAAATCAGTTATTTTGTCTTCTACTTTAACACACACTTTGTCGTTACTATACATAGATTTCAAAATGTTATAAAAAATACCATTATTTGTATGCTGTAATAATTTGTATAATATACCAATATGAATAACCTTGTCAAAGGCCTTACGAAAATCTACAAAACATACATACAATTTACCTTTGCCTCTTTTAACATATTTTTCTATGAGACATTTTAGTACAAAAATGTGATCCGAAGTGCGAGCTTTCTTAGAAAAACCAATTTGAGTTTTGTTTATGATATTATTATCAGATAAAAATTTATCAAGTCTGTTATACAGAATGGTATTGAAAAGTTTGCCAAGACTATTATTGATGGCAATACCTCTGTAATTTTCAGGGTTCTGCGGGTTATCAGATTTGAATATAGGAGTAATGTAGCTCTCAGACCAATTACTGGGATAAATGCCAGATAGAAGAATGGCATTAAAAAGTTTTAGTAAGCAATCTTGCATATAACTCTGTGAAACTTTTAACATTTCATTTGTAATAGTGTCTAGACCTGGACTTTTCCCAGATTTTAATTGCCTCAGGGCTTTTTGGAGTTCACCAGGGGTGATTTTAAAGTCAATCTCACTGAATCCAAAGTTTTTCTTTTCTAATAGTTCAAGTTTACTCTTTATCTCTTTTATCTTGGACTTTATGTGTTCATTTTCAGGAATGGATGACAAGTCAGAGAAATATTTATACCAAATGTCACCATCTATGTTGTTTTTAGTTTCTGAATTATTTTCAAGACGGAGTTGATTGACAAGGTTCCAATAATCCTTTGGATTTTCTGATTCTAGATTGCTTAAACGGTCCAAAATATTTTCTCTAAATTCTCTTTTCTTTTTCCTCCTTAGTTTGGCAAATTGTTTATTAAGTTTAAAAAAAGAGCCACGCACTATCGGATCTTTCGGAA
Organism: Mytilus edulis; assembly: GCA_019925275.1. Taxonomy (NCBI): domain Eukaryota; kingdom Metazoa; phylum Mollusca; class Bivalvia; order Mytilida; family Mytilidae; genus Mytilus; species Mytilus edulis. Next base: position 74,601,731 of record CM034351.1, read on the forward strand.
ATTTTGACATTAATATAGCTTTATCATTAACATGTTTTTTCAAACTTTTTAAATCTTGGTCAAACCATTTTTTATGATTACATGTTTTTACCCTTTTCTTCTTCTTTTTTAGTGATACTTTGCACACTTTTTCGTATATTGAATGAATACTATATGTGGCATCATTCACATTCTTTTTGTCTAAGATAATTTTGTTATTTAAAAAATATTTTAGCTCATTTTGTATGACAGGATGTGTAAATGATTCCTGGAAATTTTGAATACTTTCTGTGTCCCATTTATACCTCAAAGGAAAGTCTTTCATATGACTTTTATTTTTCTCCAATTGGAAAGATGCTAAAATCTTAAAAGTGATTTTGCAATGGCAATCAGAAAAATTTGCCTTAAAATCTGATACATTAAAATATAAAATTTGCTGGAGTAGGCTTTGAGAAACTAAAGCATAATCAACTACACTGCATCCATTAGGTTTGAAACATGTTAATTTACCCGTGCTATCACCACACATACGCCCATTCAAGATACGTAACTGATTACCTATACAAAATTCTAGCAAGTTTTTCCCTCTGGAATCAGTTATTAAATCTTTACTGACCCTTTCCTCTGTGAAACAGTCTACATCATAATTTTCATCAAATAAAGGAACATGGGAGGTGCTGTCACCATCAATATAGTCTTTTTCTGACCCAGTTCTGGCATTAAGATCCCCTACTAACAGGATGTCCCCCATAGACCCATAACTATCAGTTATATCCTTTTCTATTATCTCCAGTAGGTCTGTTTGGCTTTTGGGAGCATAGTATATCAAGCACAGATATATATCTTTGTTTAAATTGAAAAATTCTCTCTTCAATTTTAGCCATTGGTATTCTGAGGTCCCGTTATTCAAAAAATTTACACCTTTACGAATTTCTTTACGTATGAGAATCCCTAGACCAAAATATCTGTTATTTTTAGATTTTGGTCTGCAGAATGGATAGTACAAAAAGTTATCAAATTTCAAATGATTTTCATAACCAACATGGGTCTCAGTTAATAAAACTAAATCATTTTGTGCTAATTCTGATAAAAAATTCTTATCATTTGACTTATCATGATGTTCTGACAGCAACCCCCCAACATTCCAGCTGCATATATTTAGACTAGTTTTCATATTGTATCTTATAATAACGTATATATGTATTTGTATATTTATGTGTACACACTACACTAGCCCTTTTTTTTTAAATCTCTTATATCTGTATTTGGTTGTACAATATATTTGAATATCTATTACGTTGTATATCTAGATCTATTTTTAGTTGTACACAAAAAATTGAATTTACTCGATATGTTATATAAAAAAAAAAATAGTACTAAAAAATGTTTATTGAAATAATCTCTCTACCTGAGGATTATTTAGCTGATATAATATTCAAAATAACAACACAGCTCAGTAAAATTTGTTTAAAAAGAAGATATCAATGAGGTTTATACTATAGGTAATTTTAACAGTCTATCGGTATCCTCTACGGCCACGTCCATAGCCACGTCTGCCGCCTCTGCCTCCTCTACCTCTATAGGGTCGTCCTCTTCCATATCCAGTTCTTCCCTGTGTACTGCCTGGAGGCAAATTAAGGGCTTTATCGATACAGTCACGGATATTTGCAGCTAGTACAGCAGTTCCATCAGGAGTAAGATGAAATTGGTCCTGAGCTATATATCTATTCATCACTTGTCCTTTGTATGCCAAGTTGCTATTGTCGCATAGGATAACAGAGTCATCTCCCCTGAACTTGGTTTTCATTAGAATTGTTATAAGTTGTCCATCTGAGTTATAATCTTCAGAATCGCTTCTCGGTGTTGGCAAGGAGATCACGATCTTGATATTATTGAAACGTGAACGTATATCATCGCATATCCTAGTCATTCTGTCAACACAGTCATTTGGAGTTTTGTTCATTAACTCGTTCGTTAAGGAGTGTAACACAATAACGTTTGGTTCACTCTCAAGCTTTTGGAGTTCTTTTTCTGTTTCGTCAAGGGTATATGCTGTAACTTTGTGCACATTGTAGTCTGGTGAGATTCTAGGGTCTATGTTTTCAGTATTTGAGGTGCCCATGAGAATAACTGATGGTTTTGATGGTCTAGATATTGGCACAGTTTGGAATTCTCCGTCGCCACTACTGGCATGTATTTTAAACTAAGAATCTCTTTTTCTTTGTCTTCAATGTCTTTGCGAAAAGCAGTAAATGATGATTCTAATGATTCTATTTTGTTTTTCCTTACCTGCATCTCCTTGTTAATTTCACCAAGTTCCAGGTCTAGTTTATTAATTTTGTCACTTTGTGATTTATTTTTCTGTGTAAGCATCTCACATTTAGTTTCCATTTTGGTTTTCAGTAGTTCTTTTTCAAGTGTAGTTTCATGATTTATATGCTGAATTTTGCATTTTAGTTCTCCATTTTCTCTTTCTAAATTAGCCTTTTTGTTAATCACAGATTCTACTTTGTCCATCATTTGAGTAAACCTTTCTTCATTTTGTTGAATGGTATGTTTATATGCAATGTCCATTGAAGTCATTTTCGAAACCAGCATGTCAGTTTGTTGTTGACATATTTTATCAAGAGCGTTGGTAAAATGTTTTTCCATACATGTCATAAATTTTTCCATGTTATTATTTTGATCCACTGTCTGAGACACTACATTTTTTTTCGTGTTGTTCCATTGTTTGGTTCTCATTGTTTTTGTTGGATATTTCTTTAGTGCCTGATGGGCTCTTTGCGAAGGTGTTATGGTTAATATCTAAAGTAGCCGTATCCGTGATATCTGATTGTAATGTTTGTTTGGCATTTTTAATCTTTGTTGAGTCTTTGTCTTCACTAGTTGACAAATTATGGGCAACAACTTTCTCAACAATTTGGAGTAAGACAGGGAAGTCAATTGTAACTAATGTATCTTTGTGATTTCCTTGTATTTGAATCAGGCCAGTGTTTATGTGTAGTTGTATTTTATACAGTAATGGATTTGGCTGATCTGTCTTTGTTGATAGTTCAATACAGACTGTTTTATTTCCTGTTTTCTCTGACCAGTTGTCAGGTTCATCAAACCAGCTCACTGCATACTGGGTCGATTTACCATAGTGTTCATAATATACGAGATGTAACGCTTTGATCCAAGGGTACAGTTTATCATGGGGAATGCGAAAGGCGACTATGTGAGCAGCTTCCGCGTATAGATTTTGGTCTATGGTTTCAATTAATGTTTGTTTCCCCTTATCAGTTGTTGGCAATTTAAATTTATTTGGCATATGTTCATAAGGATAATCATCATAGATACTTGTCAGGTCTAATGAATGTTCTCTGATAATATTGTCTGTGTTCAAAAATTTTCCGCTGTCCGCCATTTTGTTTATTTTAGTTTTACACGTGGAGTGAAATCACTGCAATTTAATGTATCTGCTGCATTTTTTTAGGCGTGATGTTTCTGTTTTGATAGAAAATCATTATTTCATAATCTGTATCATGTTTAAGAATGATCGGCTGGCAATAACCACAGCTATGGATGTGTTTTCTTCTCTTACATAGACGCTGCCATCTTAATCAAAGGGAGATAACTAGATATGAAGCATAAATTTGCAACAATAATGATAATTCGAGATTGGCGACGATGGCCGTAATGAAAAATCCTCCTTTGACAAAATTGACAAAAAAATGTATATATTATTGAATAGATTTGCTATGTACAATTTGCGAGCTAAATGTTCGAGATCCTAAAAAGTTCTATTTTTGTTTAAGCTCTCCGTCTTCGTATTCAAATATATAACCTTACGGTATAAACTGAAAGTTGAAATTTTCGTTTTTATATAGAAACGTCGCACGATACTGGTGTCACATAACGTTACACACTCAAAGACGTAAGACAAAATAAAAACTTTGGAATGCATGTTTTTTTATGGATAAACTATGCACTGCAAATGCATTCATTTTTGCACTCCAGACTGTCAAGGCAAAAAGACTACGGCATATTTAGCATGGCAGTTCTGCACAAATATATGCAAGGGAATTAGTGGGAACAATTATTATAGTTTTTTTTTTCTATTAATTTGTATTATAGCGGATCCGACTATTATAGTCCGGAAAACACTTCAGTTCCGCGAGGAATTCTCTCTCCCCTCCCCTTCTTTGTGAATCGGTAGAGCTTCAAAATAAAACATTAATTTTAAAGTTTTCTTATTAAGCAACAAAATAAAATAGCCGTGTTCCAAATCGTCTGTGAAAACCACAATCATGACAATTAGAGAGAACGTTAGAAGCATATTTTATTAAATAACGTCAAAATCGTATGTGGGGACATTGTATCGGACATTTTAGTTTTATCTGATATCTTGTATATTAGATTTAATTTATGGGAATTTAATATCAAAATAGAGATAAATGTTTGTACTTTTATCCATTATATTTTTTTTTATGTAGCGACAATTTTTTAAAAATTACGGCAACCTTTCGTGCATGGGACACATAATTGTATTATCTTGGTCCCTTTTTCTTATATTTCCGTCTTTTTGAGAGAGAAAAATCGACATTACGTCATCGCCCATTTATAAATTGCTTGTTCTAGACAAACTCTTATATCGTTTGGTAAAAAAATTATATGTTTTTACGGTATTCAGAATTTCACAAAACTAAAAGTGTAACGCGGGACAAGGAAATCATATTGCAAAATAAAGGTTTTATTGAGTTTTAATTAATGAAAATGGTCTGTTACATATACAAAATCGCAATAATCTGAAAGAAGAGTTTAAAAGCTTTAAAATGATATACAACACTTTATAATATCATTGTTTATGTTTAAAAATTAACAAGATGAATGTGTCTTGTCCGTGATTTCACCAAAGTAACACCAGTAGCGTGCGACGTTTCATACAAGTGTTTTATCAGTTTTCTTAAAATTATAGATATTATTTTTAATTGACCCAAAATTTAGAAGAACATCGTGTCTGGCTTGCTATGTTTTATTCCATTTGTCCATTTTTGAACGATAAAATATGCTTAAACTAAACTATGTTTTATTGTTCTCTACATGATCTTGTTATTTGATTGTCATACATTAGGATTGGATTGTTTGGTTTGTTTTCTACAAGGAAAAAGTTAATATTCATCGTTGAAATAGTTATAAGAATTGAAGCTAGTAAAGGATGCGATGGGTTTTATGTGTCTCTTTTTTCTATTCCAGGTATTTACTGAGACTAAACTCTCGTGTTAATCCAATTTTCTATAATTTGGTTTTAAGCTAAATACAAATATTTTAATTATACTTTCAGAGCAAATAAAAGACAAAGTGATGGAACAACTACCACTGAAAGGTCCAACAGAAAAGATTCTACTACTTATACAAGAACTGGTATAAAAAACAAACCCCATTTAAATGAAGACGATGACTCTTGTTGGTCTGATTCGGAATCTGATTTTGAAATTGAACCAGCGAACGGAATATCATCAACGGAAAATGACGGAAGCCCACATGTATCGTATATGGAAGCAGCCTCGTTAAACCAACATAGTAAAATGGAAGTTCAAAATAAAAACAGAACTTAAGTTTAAAAGTAATGTCATTGCCGAAAGTCAGAACATTGCATTCATTTTGTGTACATTTTACAGTAATCAATATCCATCTTTCATCTATATTATATTCTGTATCGAAAAGAAAGGATATCATGCATAATCTCAAGACACAAAATTGCTACTTGACGTTAAGCTACCAACCATCAATCAAACAAGACACCAAATACAAGAATGTAATAGTAAAATAAAGAAAGGGACATAACCTCATGATAGATTCAAGGATTGAAAAAATATATTTGCGCAAGACACGTCTTAAGTCTAGAAAAGACTTATCAGTGACGCTCGAATAAGTTAAATATTTTAAAAGGCCAAACTAAGTGCGACGTTCAAGAGCATTGAGGACCAAAAATTCCTTAGTGTTTTGCCAAATACAGCTAAGGTTATCTATTCCTGAGGTAAAAAGCCTTCGTATTTAAAAAAAATTACCGCTTTATTTCACTTGTAGTCACACCATAACTTTAAAACATGGAACAAGAGCTATTTGAAAGTTCAAGCCGGCTTTAATGAAAGCTTCTTTGATAGATGTAAATAAACCTCATATAGGCATTATAAGCTGGTTAATATTATTAAATTGCACACCATTACAGGGGACAATACTGTCATTAATTGCCCACTAATCTCATGGTAAAATACAGAAACAAAATATATTATTCACTTAGAAGTAAATAGAGATGAAATGTATGTGTAATACGGTCAACGGCAATCGTGTGGTATCAGCTTTCTGTGATGATATTGACATCAGTCACGGTTGCAAAGGTTTTATCACACCTTGAATATGTATGACGTCACGTAATCGATACCAGTCACTGTTGCAAAGGCTTCATCAAACCTATAAATCTGTATAACGTCATGTCACATAAACATCTGCCTATAAAGTTATAAAACAATGTATAACCACACATTGTAAAAGCCATATGGCATTCTCTGTGCATTTTATTTATAAATTGCAGATCCAGATATATGTACATAACTTGACAAGAAAATTAAATTAAAAAAACCTACATAACAAAAATACCAAACTTCCAGGAAATTTCAATTTGGAAAGTCCCTTATCAAATGCTGAAACACATCAAACGATTAGAAAACAACGGTCATATTCCTGACTTGGTACAGACATTTGCTAATAAAGAAATTGGTGGATTAAACTTGGTTGTATAGCTAGCTAAACCTTTCACTTGTATGACAGTCGCAAGCAATTGCATTATATTGAAAATAATAAAAGCGTGTTGAAAACGACAAATAATCTGCTGAAATTGAGTATATGGTAAAAGGCATCATTAATGCAATAGTTACCAATATGTGTAGTGTACATTTATATATATACATAAGGTATATATCAGTTCCATTATATGACGGCTGCTTGTTGCATTGTCAACCCAAAGCGGTAGATGTCGCGATATCTTCAATGCCTTTTGTATTGACATAATTTCAATTTCTTTAATAAATATATTTGAAAATAACCATTTTCTTGTAAAAGATTGTTTAATATGACGACTTTTCAAAGAATTTGCATTGAACGACCGAGTCGGTATGATAGAAAATGGTTGTTAGTGTATCACAGGACGTATGAATCCTAGAGACAGATTTTGAAGGAAACAAATACACACAATTTTCTTTTTATATTCACTTGAATTCACAAAACGTTTGAAATATATTTTCTTATTTGATCAGGACTTATATATACCGCACTCATAACCCGAAGAAGTACAAAATGTACATTTTGTAGCTATCATAATCGTCAATAACGGCATTTACTAATTAAAACTTTAGAGGATGTTTGATCTAATATTTATCAATGTATGATGAAATTGTTCCTATGATTGATTATCCATCAAACAGGGTCTAATCAATAGCTATGGGAGTAAATGTCTATTTTAAACGGATTTTTCTTATTTTATGTCAAATTATCTGCTTGTATTGTTTTTGTCATTTGTCGATTAGATTTGTCTTTGTATGTTTTGGTATTCTAATCATGTGTTTCTGGTAGACATACAAATTAAGGTAACGCACAATCTGAGGGAATCGCATGACTTCCAAAAGGAGTGGTACTGGGTATGTGTTATCAAGATTAGTAATACCTTGCAGTGTAATTTTCTATACAAAAAGTTTGTTTTTTTTCTTTTTCTTGCTTAGATCATTTATAATCTTATATTATATTTTCGTACAAATATTATATTGCGTCCCTTAAGCTAGTATTTCGTACTAATAATCATTACGTATTATCTTTTTAGTACATTTATAGCAGTATGCTTACCAGCTTATTTTTATCAATGTAATCAGCATATTAATCAAAACAACAAATTGCAGTACAGAACATGAAAATATTCAATAGATTTGATAGGATTTTTTTATCAACATTAATCTAATGACTTTACAAACAATAATGATGATAAGAAAAAAAATATTATCAAAACCAATGTTGAACTAACGGTATAACACTTTGAAACTATTGACAATAGTAGGGCATTGACTGTCCATTCTTCCGGAGTATCGAAGTTCTCTTTCCGTTAGAAGATGATTACTTAATTTTCTGTAGGGGTACGGGAGTGAGGATATTAAAAAAAATAGTATTCTAGCCTATCAAGACTAAAATTAAGTAATATTGCACAAAGCATGATAAAAATTAATATTCTTCAACACAAAATGCAGGATATAATTGTATTCGCAACAGATTCGAGTGAATATTAAATCCGCACAAATGTCTTCGTACACCATCCCCTAAGGTGGCACGGTAGTATTTCCTGGCCCATAGGGATAATGATAGCATTTTTAGAATTTTCACCACTTTCTAACACTGCAAAAAAATCTACATTCACACTTAACTGAAGTACTTTCATTTTACTATTCAGAAATGAATTTGAATATGTATCATGACCGTTTACTTTTTTTGCTATTTTTAGAAACCTAAGGCCATTAGTAATTTTAGGTCTTTTATGGTGCAGTGAATAAAAAATTTAAAAAAATTCTCAAAAATTCATTTTCATCTGTATGTAAAATTATTTCATATTTTTCTACACCTGATTCATCCCTCAGTTTGGGAAAGTATGTTCAGTTGATACTGTATTTTTGTCCAATCATACTGTTTTGATACATTTACCTAAGTAGGGTACACAAAATAGCAACCTAAATTCTGGAATGCAAATACTACCGTGCCACCTTAACCAAGACATAACAAACTTGAAACCAGTCATGACACCTATGATGCATAGACTTCTTACTTGGGAACATATTACAATAAAGAATACTAGTCTGCACTCATTTCTTATAAAAAAAAATGAAACATTACATCCCTACCCCATCTGGCAGATTTTCACTTTTTTTCATCTTACCATTTTTACTTAAGAAGTGAACAAAACCCAAATATATGATGTTTCAAAACAACACAGAAGTCAAACTTTGTGAGTTAGGAGGAATTATTGGATTGCCAACTCTGTTTATGGTTAATCTGAGTAAAAGAAACAGTTTAATCACCAAATCGTGAAAACTGATATTAAAGTCCATTCCACATTTTACAGCATGCCTTACATTACTTTAAACATTTTCAGATTATGAGGGCAATACAACAAGAGTCTTTAGATTGCAGTTAACTATTATTCCTTAACCTGTTTGACAATACATGTACTAGAATACATCTCTAAGTTGACTGTTTGTCTATTTCTCATGTATGCATTAAGTTAAATTATGTCCCCTTACATAATCAATTTTTTGCAGTTAACTATTATTCCTTAACCTGTTTGACAATATATGTACTAGAATACATCTCTAAGTTGACTGTTTGTCTATTTCTCATGTATGCATTAAGTTAAATTATGTCCCCTTACATAATCAATTTGCATTTATTGTGCTTTTCACTGTCAGAAAATCTTAACAACTAATAGTATTTGCATGGAAAATCAATAAACCATTTAATCTTGCTGATATAGCATCATAAATACATTCTTTGTCAAAAATAATGTCTATTCAATGTACAGAAACCCTATTTCTATCTCTATTTCATACCAATATGAGAGCTAAATGAATAAGTAAGGACCCCTTAACCACTTACTGGTTCCCCAAAAGCTCCTACTGGTGTCATGTAACATCAGAACTACTAATTCAACCTTAAGAAAGCTAGTATAGCTGTACTTATGTTGAAAAAAATAAGAAATTATGCAATTTATTTATTTCGGTGGAAATAATAGGATGAATATGCAACCGTAGAATGTCGCGTCTCAAATTTCAGTGGTTGCACATGTGTCAGACACTGCGAAAAGTTAAAGTGAGCATTTATAATTAAAAATGTATTGCAAGTTACATAAAAATAATGAAGTTCTACTTTCTATGAAAAATTTTACATTATTACCTACAGATCAGGCAAAATTTGCTAAATCAGCAATTTTTACTCTCAGGGGTGGAATTTAAGGCTTGTTTTATCATAGTTGCCCTTAATCAACTTTTTATTGATAAACTTACAAATTGCATAGGTCAAAAAAGTTCCTTCATTGATTTAGTGTAAAAATATATATCCCCCTTAAGGTGGCACGGTAGTATTTCCTGGCCCATAGGGATAATGATAGCATTTTTAGAATTTTCACCACTTTCTAACACTGCAAAAAAATCTACATTCACACTTAACTGAAGTACTTTCATTTTACTATTCAGAAATGAATTTGAATATGTATCATGACCGTTTACTTTTTTTGCTATTTTTAGAAACCTAAGGCCACTAGTAATTTTAGGTCTTTTATGGTGCAGTGAATAAAAAATTTAAAAAAATTCTCAAAAATTCATTTTCATCTGTATGTAAAATTATTTCATATTTTTCTACACCTGATTCATCCCTCAGTTTGGGAAAGTATGTTCAGTTGATACTGTATTTTTTGTCCAATCACACTGTTTAGATACATTTACCTAAGTAGGGTACACGAAAGAGCAACCTAAATTCTGGAATGCAAATACTACCGTGCCACCTTAACCAAGACATAACAAACTTGAAACCAGTCATGACACCTATGATGCATAGACTTCTTACTTGGGAACATGCATATTACAATAAAGAATACTAGTCTGCACTCATTTCTTATAAAAAAAAAATGAAACATTACATCCCTACCCCATCTGGCAGATTTTCACTTTTTTTCATCTTACCATTTTTACTTAAGAAGTGAACAAAACCCAAATATATGATGTTTCAAATCAACACAGAAGTCAAACATGGTGAGTTAGGAGGAATTATTGGATTGCCAACTCTGTTTATGGTTAATCTGAGTAAAAGAAACAGTTTAATCACCAAATCGTGAAAACTGATATTAAAGTCCATTCCACATTTTACAGCATGCCTTACATTACTTTAAACATTTTCAGATTATGAGGGCAATACAACAAGAGTCTTTAGATTGCAGTTAACTATTATTCCGTAACCTGTTTGACAATACATGTACTAGAATACATCTCTAAGTTGACTGTTTGTCTATTTCTCATGTATGCATTAAGTTAGATTATGTCCCGTTACATAATCAATTTGCATTTATTGTGCTTTTCACTGTCAGAAAATCTTAACAACTAATAGTATTTGCATGGAAAATGAATAAACCATTTAATCTTGCTGATATAGCATCATAAATACATTCTTTGTCAAAAATAATGTCTATTCAATGTACAGAAACCCCTATTTCTATCTCTATTTCATACCAATATGAGAGCTAAATGAATAAGTAAGGACCCCTTAACCACTTACTGGTTCCCCAAAAGCTCCTACTGGTGCCATGTAACATCAGAACTACTAATTCAACCTTAAGAAAGCTAGTATAGCTATACTTATGTTGAAAAAAATAAGAAATTATGCAATTTATTTATTTCGGTGGAAATAATAGGATGAAAGAGGGACGAAAGATACCAAAGGGACAGTCAAACTCATAAATCTAAAACAAACTGACAACTCCATGGCTAAAAATGAAAAAGACAAACAGAAAAACAATAGTACACACGACACAACATAGAAAACTAAAGAATAAACAACACGAACCCCACCAAAAACTAGGGGTGATCTCAGGTGCTCCGGAAGGATAAGCAGATCCTGCTCCACATGTGGCACCCGTCGTGTTGCTTATGTGATTACAAATCCAGTAAATAGTCTAATTCGGTAGGTCATATTCATGAAAGGGAAGGGGATTGTAGTTACGACGTAAGGAGCATATCCGATATCATTTGTGAAACGGTTATTCCATAACGGTCAACCAACTCGTGATGGCGTCCGTAAAATTTACGAAGGGATGATTTCAACTTCACTATTTAGAACTCTTGGTTTAATAGCTTCCTTGTGAGCAGCAAACCTCTATCAAGAAAATCATGATAGGAAATGCAAGCACGGGAATATCGTATCAATTGGGAGATATATACCCCGTATGCAGGTGCTGCTGAAATGTTGCTACTTAGAAATGGAAAGTTCACAATTGGAAAGCTGAAATCATCTCTTTTGTCGTAAAGTTTTGTTTTCAACCGACCCTCATTGTCAATTTCTAGATGTAAGTCAAGATATGAAGCCGACTTAATTGTATCTGTAGTATCCTTTATCTCTAGTTCGATTGGATAGATGCGTTCCACATAGTCACCAAATTTTGAATTGTTTAGTGAAAGAACATCATCTATATAGCGGAAAGTAGAGTTAAAGGATATTGCTAACTTCTTGTCTTTCTTCCTAAGAAGTTCCTGCATGAAGTCAGCCTCATAATAATAAAGAAACAAGTCGGCGAGTAGAGGGGCACAGTTTGTTCCCATTGGAATGCCGACAGTCTGTTGAAAAACACGTCCTCCGAACGTAACAAATATGTTGTCAATCAAGAAATCAAGCATCTTGATAATATCAGTTTCAGAGAATTTTTTGTTTGAATCAGAGTGATTCTTTACAAAGTAGGATTTATCCCTCCCTAAGACAAGATACTTGTATCTACGTTGGCCATTCTTTTTTATGAAGCAAAGTAATACCAACTCTTTCAATTTGTCTTTTAGTTTGGAATGTGGAATACTTGTGTACAGAGTAGAAAAGTCAAATGTTTTAATACTGTTACAAGATGAAAGAGAGTTAGATTGTATGTACTCTAAAAGATCTTTTGAATTTTTAAGTATCCACATGCAACCATAGAATGTCGCGTCTCAAATTTCAGTGGTTGCACATGTGTCAGACACTGCGAAAAGTTAAAGTGAGCATTTATAATTAAAAATGTATTGCAAGTTATATAAAAATAATGAAGTTCTACTTTCTATGAAAATTTTTACATAATTACCTACAGATCAGGCAAAATTTGCTGAATCAGCAATTTTTACTCTCAGGGGTGGAATTTAAGGCTTGTTTTATCATAGTTGCTCTTAATCAACTTTTTATTGATAAACTTACAAATTGCATAGGTAAAAAAAAGTTCCTTCATTGATTTAGTGTAAAAATATATATCCCCCTTAAGGTGGCACGGTAGTATTTCCTGGCCCATAGGGATAATGATAGCATTTTTAGAATTTTCACCACTTTCTAACACTGCAAAAAAATCTACATTCACACTTAACTGAAGTACTTTCATTTTACTATTCAGAAATGAATTTGAATATGTATCATGACCGTTTACTTTTTTTGCTATTTTTAGAAACCTAAGGCCACTAGTAATTTTAGGTCTTTTATGGTGCTGTGAATAAAAAATTAAAAAAAATTCTCAAAAATTTATTTTCATCTGTATGTAAAATTATTTCATATTTTTCTACACCTGATTCATCCCTCAGTTTGGGAAAGTATGTTCAGTTGATACTGTATTTTTTGTCCAATCACACTGTTTAGATACATTTACCTAAGTAGGGTACACAAAAGAGCAACCTAAATTCTGGAATGCAAATACTACCGTGCCACCTTAACACAACATGGTCGTCCAATAACTGTAAATTATACGGATCATAATGTTCTTTTCGTGGTTTTAGTTCGTAGCATACTTCCCTTTGGTTCACAGTTATCAATTTTACATTCAGGATATAGTAATAACCTACGCGAAAGGTAAAATCATAACTCACGCAAACTATTATTGAGTTATTGTACTTCTTGTTGTTAAATGTGTAATTATTTTTAAAACATGGGAAATACGATTACGTAATCCAAGTAACGTTATCATATGATCATGATGATGACACACTTAAAAGATAAGTGGTGGCAAATGAAATGTTATTTTCAGGCATATTAACTCTCTGAATGTCATTACATATTAAATAATCATGATGATATCGTTTTAAGTGTATAATATCTTTAAAATTTACAGAATTTCCTTCTCATTGTTTTTTTTCTAAATATAGAATAGTTGGGCACTTGACAGTGAAACAATTCGCACAGTTTACTGACTATTAAATAATCAATGAATGAAACACAAGTGTAAGTATTCTCTCATTTTTATATTTTCTTAAATATTTTGTCATGGTTTATAATTTTGAAGCATGAATTTCATTCGATAATGAAATCAAAAAGAGAAAGTGCTTAACAAACCCTGATTCATTGTCGATATTATTAGAGTTGTTTTTTCTTTAAGAGTTGTGGTTTGGTATATTTAGATTTTTTGTTTAACAGTATTTTTATCTTTATTATTTTGTTGTGATAGAATTTTAACGACAAATTTGATTTTTATTATGAACTTTGATTTTTTAGTTTCAGAGAGGACGATTTTAATCAATAACACCTCTCTTGTGACAATCGTCGATTACTTCCACGTCATTTGAAAGTGGTTGAATCATAGGCAATCATATCAAATATTCATACTTTTTTACATTCAGGGGTTGTCTTTCGTAGCAGTCTATCAAATTGTATTCGTTTATTGCTTTTATAAATTAGACTGTTTGGTATATCTCGCTTGGGATCTTTTATACTTCAATCTGAATATACGGCATGGGCTTTGTTCAAAGTTGAAGAGTGTTTGGTGAAATAACATAGCTTACACTGGTTGCATATGTGTCTCATTAGCAATCATAAAAATATTTCCGTTTTGAATGCCCAAAAAGAAATATCGCCATTTCTTCGGCCAAATCTGATCTTCATTAGTTACAACGCATGCAGTGCAGTGAACAAAAAGATTATCTTGCATAATTAATTACAATAAAGTATAGGGTCTGGCGTGCATGTGTTAAAACAATCATAAAACGTCAGATGAATATCCAATGACGGTTTATAACCCACGATGAGTCTCATAGAAGCATTAAGTCTAAGAGTTTTGCCAAAGGCTGGAAAAACAAAAAAGTAACTGGCACTGACTTAAGGTGAGGTTATATTTTAAATCAAAGGGACATATTAGAAGAGACAAATAAATGTAAAAAACTTAAAGTGGGACGACGTTACAATTTATTCAAACGGATTTTTATATTTTTGTTTCCCTATGTGTACAGCCACCTTTGGACTTTGCAACAGTTTTTTCAGATTACCTGTTTGTAGATTTGAGTTCTTTTTTTCTATTGATAGCTATAGTTTCACTGAATCTAAATTTGCATAGTAAGTAATATTTCCTTACCGACGTAGCTGGTGTCGCTCTGGTTGGTGGTTGGACTTTATGTATTTCACTTATTTTGTTTATCTGGTATTGTTAATTAGAATGTTTCCGAGATTTGAATACTATTAAATGAACTCATCATAGATACAAGGATAGTAATTTTGTATTTGCGCCTGACGCGCATTCGCCTACAAAAGACTCCTTAGTGACGCTCGAATAAAAAAATGTTAAAACGTTTGAATAAAGTACGAAGTTGAAGAGTATAAGGGACAAAACAATTCCAAACGTTTTGCCAATTATAGCTAAGGTACTAGTAATCTATTTCTGAGGTAGAAAAGCCTTAGTTTTTCAAAAACTCAAAATTTTGCAAACAGTTAATTTATAAGTTTATATATGACCATATCAATGATAATTCTTGTTAACACAACATTGTGGCTACTAGGCTGGTGATACCCTCGGGGAATAAAACTCCACCAGCAGTGGCATCGACACAGTGGTTGTCAATAAACTCATCATAGATACCAGTATAGCAATTTTGCATTTGCGCCAGACGGGCGTTTCATCAACAAAAAACTCATCAGTGACGCTGGAATAAAAAAATGTTAAAAAGGCCAAATAAGTACAAAGTTGAAGAACATTGAGGACCAAACATTTCTAAAAGTTTTGCCAAATATAGCTAATTAAACTTTTATTGAGGTAGAAAAGCCTTAGTTTTTAAAAAAAAATCAAAGTTTTGTAAACAGTCAATTTATAATTACACATTTGACCATATCAATGATTTCATGTCAACACACAAATGCGGACTACTGGGCTGGTAATACCCTCGGGGAATAAAAACTCCACCAATAGTGGCATCGATCCACCAAACTAATGTTGGTCCTAAAACAGGACTGCATGTGGTATCATTGTAATGTACTATCATATTATTAATTTATGTGTTATTCTGTACTGACTGTTCTGGCGTTTCTTAGTACTGTATTCCTATCACGTAATGTTTTATATGAAAATTTCAAAATTGATCCATTTTTAATAGTTAACAAAATTATTTAGATTTTATTTTTATAATGATACAATTTTTTTTTCGTTATTATTGAACAATATAAACAAATTTATCAAATTATTGTTTATGTTTCACTTTTATAGATATTGCGGTTAACTGGAATGGAAACACAAGACAGGGAGCGTTTGAGAAAGTACAGAACTGACATTATCAATAATCTTGAAGCTGGCGATATTTTAGACTATCTTCATGAAGATGAAATATTGTCGAATACGGATTGTGAACTCATTGTAAGTGGAAAAACGAGAAAAGAACGCTCAAGATTACTGGTCGATACAATTATAAGACGTGGTCCCAAAGCTTATAGCTCTTTTTCACGAGCTCTAAACCTATCAAAGTATGAGTTTCTGAATGCGAAAATTTCCTCTGGTCAATGCAGGTTCACTAAAGTATATCAGAAGCAAAAATTCGCCCAAGAAATTAAGACCTCATCACATAGTTCAGAACCTATGTATGAGATTCGAACCTTGATTTTGGAAAATGTTGAACCAATTGATATTTTAGATATTCTGTATCAAGAGCAAGTTCTCTCTGAGCACGAGTACGAACTTGTCCAAGAATGTAAAACAAGAAAGTCTAGATGTTCCAAACTGTTATACCTGCTTTCACTATGCCATCAAGATATACTCATTCCAGTGTTGAATGAGGCATTTAACTCAAAATATGATTTTATTAGGACGACCATCAACCAAACTGTCGAAGAAGGTAGATTTAAAACTAAAACCAATGAATTGTATTTCGAATGTGCAGAGATTTGCAAACATACATGTATTAAATGCCGTGATGGTGATAAGAAATGTATGAGCGATCTTTCTTGCAAAAGATGTGTAGAACTAATGTCATCTGATGATTGCAAATGTTACATTGCGGATGATATAAAGTCCCTCAAAACGTCAGCATTAGATAAAAGAAATTACTGTCAGTTAGTATCAAATCATCCGAAGTGTTCGACTACGCAACTTTGCCGACCAAAGCATTCACGAAACAGACAGAGACCGTACAAAAAGTCTTCATCGCTTTCACCTTTACCATTATCAGACACAGATTCCACATCTAGTTTCATAACAGATATAAGATCATATTTTCAGTCGACTTGGATGGGAATTCGAAATCGAGAAAACTTTTCATTTTAAAAACATTGTCAACACGGCCTCCTTTAGAACAACACCAACATTTACTTGTGGCTTTCAACTATTTGAGTACATTAATAAACGAGGGCAAATTTGATATTTTTCAGTGTTATTGCGATGAGTTAAGGCATAAATATACCGATGACTATGATCTCAACTGTTTGATCCTGTATTTACAGGCAAGTAGAGAGCTTTTTAGAAAAGATTCTGATAAGGCAAAGAAACTGATAAGTAACGCACTCGAAATCGTTCCAAAGACTTCTAATCCTCAGTACTTTACAACAGGATTATTATCTGCCAAATCTAGAATGTTTTTAAGTAAGAGACAGTTTGAAAAATTCCAAACAACGATTGATGATGCTAAAATGATCGTAGAATCAGAACCTCTGAGTTACACTGGCCATGCAGCTGGCTGGTTGTATCTAAATGATGCTAGATATTCTGCAATTCAAATTGGATGCATCAATTTTCAACAGAGAAATTCAGCTAGGGCATGTAAATTGTTACACAACAAAGCTAAAAACAGTTTCAAAAAATCGATATATCATTTCCAGAGAGATGTCGGAAAAGACGGTCCTTTTGGCTTCGGATATGCATTATGTCGTTTGATAATTTTGCTTCTTCGATGTGGTGATAACGGGCGAATGATGGATATACTACACCCTTCAAGTGTCGATATCAAAACTGCAGCAAAGTATCTGAATCTATTGGAAGATTATATAAAAGATATGCCTAAAATGTTGAAAATGCATTTAGATTTAGCAAAATGTGATTATTATTCTAGAATTAAAATGCCACAATCAGCACTGCAGTATGCAACATCAGCTCACAAACTCAGCAAGGACTTACAAATGTTAGAATTTTCTGAACATGCGTATAACCGAATTATCAAATTGAATGGTATCCACCATTTGTCTGGATCCGAAACAAAAACATAAACTGAACACCGAGAAGAATTGTGAAACTTTGTATTCAAAGATTGTTTACATTTACGAACATGTGTAGTGATATCAAAGAAACACTGCCGAATTGCCGCTTCGGAGTAAGAAATAAAGTTGTTTTCTATTCGTTTAGTATGTTTGAGCTTTTGATTTTGCCTTTTAACAAGTGACTTCTCGTTTTGAATTTTCCTTGGCGTTCTGTATTTTTGTTACTTAATTTCATATTAAAACTCATATCAGTTGGTTTACTTTCCAAAATTTTTCATAAGTTTCAGAATAAAATGTGTTAAACATTTTGAAACTAAAGAATGTGCAATTGACAATGAAGTCTCTGTCCTAAACATACTTCGCATTCATAGGAAACAGGAATTAGTAAAGGTTTAGCGCATTTAATCTAACTGTGATGTAAATTACCGATAACACAGACATGAAAAATTGGTTCCTTTCCTTGACATTTACTCTTTTCCTTCAGTTTTAATTTGTAACCCGGATTTTTTTTTCTTAATCGATGTATGTCTTTCGAACAGCGGTATACGACTGTTGCTTTTATTTATTGATAATAATGAATGGAAGGACATAAAATTTTCACACAAATGTGATTGTTTCTACTTCCAAATAGCGAATATTACATTTCTAATTAGGTTTAATGCATCCAAATGCTTGTGATAATTCATTTTCTAAGTGAGGACCTTTATCAAGAGCTGGTACAAATTACAGAAACTTCTTTATACATAAATAATACCAAAGGGTGCATTCAAACATAATATCATAAAGCCTTAATTGGAAAATGAACGCACAGCAAGTCTCTGAAAATTGGGTACAGTTGATCCGTTCCACGTCTTGCAATACAAAAATAAGAAAATGTGGTATAATTTCCAATGACACAACTCTCCACGAGAGACCAACAGACATAGCAGTTGTCAACTACATGTCACCGTACGGCCTTCAATCATGAGAAAAACCGGGTCTACAAGGGCCTGAAATGACAAATGTATAAATCAAACAAGAAACATGAGTGTCAATAACGTATACATGTGTCAATGAAAATTTATGATATTTTTAAACTGAAATGATCAATCAGGATATTTTAAGTAAAAACTCTCTTGTTGGTAAGTTATTCAAAAATTGTTTAGTAGGAAAATATAATGCCAATAGAATTCTGATCTTCCATCTTGTAATACCCCAGTCCCACTAGGCCACGATCGCACTACGATCTGTGAAAAAAATGCAAATTTTGATGATCGTGGTACGATCGTGTAGGTCGCAGTAAGGTCGTACCACGGTCGTGGTGAGGTCTTCAAGATCGTGAAGAGCGTGGCCAACTTTGAACATGTTCAAAACAATCGTGGTGCGGTCGTGGCGAAATTAGGTCGTAGTAGAAGCGTAGTGAGAGCGCACTAAGATCGTAGTAAGATCGCAAAGGTCGCTGTACAATCGTAGCGAGAGCGTAGCGAAAGCGTGATTCTATTCAGAGAGATTTCACTACGATCTCACAGCGACGTTATCACGACATTACTACGACTATTACGTTCTCACCGCTTCCACTACGACTTAACCACTCTGATCACGACCATAGTACGATTCTAGCACGCCCTTGCCGTCCTCATCACGCTCTTCTCACGACCTTACTACGTTCACACTACAACCATCATTTTTATTGTCATTTTCCCATAAAATATATAAAAAAAAATCCCTAGATTTTGTTTGTCTGAATGTATTTATCCATTTGCTCTAACGGCTCAACTATGCTTCTCGTTTTTATATAGATTAGACCGTTGGTTTTTCCCGTTTAAATGGTTTAACATTAGTATTTGTTTGGGCCCTTTTTAGCGTGCTGTTCGGTGTGAGCCAAGGCTCCGTATTGAAGGCCGTACCTTGGCCTATAATGATTTACTTTTATAGATTTTTACGTTGATGGAGAGTTGTCTCATTGGCACTCATACCACATCTTCCTATATATATTGACACATCTGTGTCATCTCTGCTATCGTTCACTAAAATATCGTCATTTGAGCTTTATGGACCAGCAATAGGTTGTATTTAGTTTTGATTGGTCGTTCCGACATCTCTTGATGACAAGTATTACACTACTTAAGTGTATAGTTTCAGTTTAATTGAAGTCTGGAGCTGGCATGTCAGTTAACTGCTAGTAGTCTGTTGTTATTTATGTATTATTGTCATTTTGTTTATTTTCTTTAGTCACATCTTCTGACATCAGACTCGGACTTCTCTTGAACTGAATTTTAATGTGCGTATTGTTATGCGTTCACTTTTCTTCATTGGCTAGAGGTATAGGGGGAGGGTTGAGATCTCGCAAACATGTTTAACCCCACTATTTTTGCGCCTGTCCCAAGTCAGGACCCTCTGGCCTTTGTTAGTCTTGTACTATTTTAATTTTAGTTTCTTGTGTACTATTTGGAGTTTAGTATGGCGTTCATACTTTGCTCTCTCTGCCTCTACACCAACCCCTACCACCACGCCCACGTGTTCTAGTAGATTTTGGTGGCATGACTGTATTGTTTCCGAGAAATCTCCGTTTTAATCAGAAATAGAAGGAACGGAACTCTATTGATATGAAACACGATATTGACGGTATTGCTGAGAACGTAGTAAGATCGCGGTATGAACGTATTATAATCGTGATAAGAACGTGCTATAATCGCAGTAAGATCGTGTTGCAATCGGATAACTCGTGGTATGGTCGTAGTGAGAACGTGAAGGTCGCAGAATAAGCGCGGTGAGAACGTGGTTTAATCGTAGCGGGATCGTTGTAGAAGCGTAATTAGGACGTAGTAGCATCGTGAAAGCAACGAAAATTAACATTTTCATGCCGCTCATACCGCGACCTCACCACGATCTAAATTTATTTTAGATCGCGGTGAGCGTGGTGCGATCGTGGTCTAGTGGGACTGGGGCTTAAACAAGCGATGTTTTATTTTGAAAGATTTCATAGTTCATATATAAGGATATATTCTACAATCCTTTGAAATCAAATTTTTTGCTGTATACTCCGAACTTTGTTCCATATAAAAAAAATAGTAAGTGTTAAAAGCACCAAATGTTGGTTTATTATACTTGTCATGTATAGAAACAATCTTCAAAATGTGTACTTGATCTGAGTTTTTTATAGTTAGCATTGTGTATTAGTTTCAAAACATTTGGTTGAGGTTATTTAAGAAAAAGAACGGAAAATCATTAGTCATTGTTGGGCCCTTTGTAGTTTACTGTTTTATGTGACTAAAGGGTCCGTGTCCAATGCTAATCTTCGACCTATAATTGTTATTTTATTATACATAGTGCCTTGGATGGATAGTTGTCTAATTGGTCCTCATACCACATCTTTTTAGTTATTTAGATCTAACTTTTAAGCTGCTATATGTCACATAAAATTATTGTTAAAAACTTGCTTCTGAAAGGTTTGATTTTGAATTTTAGATGGTGTTCTCATGAACAATCTCTTATTCTACAATAGTGTTCAACAAATGAGTTTTATCACTATTTGTCTATTTGTCTCCTTACGGAAATGTTGTGCTTACTAGAGACTTTTACAGTGAAACTTCTCTGGATTCCTAATACCGGTGCTCCACTCATACCGAACAAATTAAGAGGTCCGGCCTATTTGTATTCAGTTAAATAGTAAAGTAACGTTATATACCGGCAATCCCCTTTAAACTGAATACCGGCCGGTGTTTTTATATTTAGTAAATCAAAATCAATCAAAATGTACTCTCATTAAACCGGTCTTCTCATCTAAAATCACTGTGATTCGTCAAAAAAATAACTATGTAAAGAAAGAAGATAACCTGGTCAAGCAGAACACCTGCATACTGACTATTTACTGTTTGCCTGTCAAATTTGTTTCTATACCCAATAAGCTAGTTATGGTTTGAAAGATTACAATTATTACACGTGTTTTCATTTTTTTTATTTTTTTTTGTCAACTTCATATTTTTAAATGAACAAATGAACTGGGTTTAAAAAGATTTTACACTGAGCAACTTTTCTTTTATTCTATTGAAAGAGCTGAATTTTGTATTTAAGATTTAAGAAAAACGGACGACGTTTGGCACATTTCTATATATGCATGCTTTCTTTTCTTAAAGGCTACAGCCTCATTTTAATGAGTATTCATTTTAAATAAGATCGACAGATGAATAATAGTACATATATAATATTGGTTAAAGTGTATGTGTACATGTAATATTTGCATTTGTAAAATGGTCAGTGATTACCAAAACTATATGTGTAAGGTGTCAAGAAGTAACAAAAGACAATATATGTATAGGTGATCAGCGGTAACCAAAGTCTATATCTATGTTAGGTGACAAGAGGAAACAAAAGTCATTTTCAATATGTGTTTGGTGGTCAGAGAAAAGAAATGCAATAGAACTGTTATGTAATGTGATTATTTTATGATGAATTAAAACATTGTTGTGACGTCATTCTATTGTTGTACCTGTTCTTTATTTCAGTGATTGGACTATCATTTACCTGTAAGAAACCATTATGTTACCTTTAGCTGTCCAATATTTTTAAGAATAGCCCTCTTGTTCCTTAAAAATATTGGACAGCTGAAGGTGGTATAACTGATTCTTACAGGTAAATGATAGTTCAATCACTGAAAAAAATCAATTCCGCCAACTATTTTTATGCTGAATGTGAAAAGAAAAAATGCAACCAAATAACAAATGACAATTACGAAAAAAGATTTATTAAAGTCACCATCAAAAACAATGGTTTTGCCATTCGTCAAAACAGTTTCCTTGGAAAAAATCACTTTCAAATTGATTAACACTACCAAAAGATTTATTATCGTCCATCTTTGGTATCAAAATTGATCACTGGTGTTGCTCTTATTCTTCCTAACATCATTTTCATCTACAATTTAAAAAATCAATGAAGTAATGTTTATAACGTTTGATAGACCACCCCACTATACAAGGAACAAAAACAACATAAAATGCACGCTGTGTAAAAGTGCAAATCTAGAACTTGCTTCATGAACTACGGGACTACAATAGTTGTTATAATTTTCTGGTTTCTGCGTTGATTTACAAGTTCAGTTTTGAGTCTGATATTATTGCTTGAATATGATTTGAGTATAATGCGACATTTCGCTTATGAACGACGATGAATATGAGAACTTGATTAGAATAAAGGAAACGTTACTGCATATATGCTACAGCCGATTTCATTGAGTGTGTAGGCAAAAGTAGTATCTTTAGTTAGCTTGCTTGTTGGCTGAACCGTGAAGTCCAACATACAGATAAATTGGTTATTTGTCAGACGAGTCTACTTTTAAAGGAGGGTAGTTTACCTAACCTAATAATGCCCTCACGGTTCAGCTAACAAGCAAGCTAATCAAAGATATTACCTTTCAGGCTTTGCCTACACACTCAATGAAATCGGCTGTAATCAAATCAACCGTGTGTTCGATTTGCACTTTTTCGTAGTGATCGTTGTGTGTAAGAAAGAGGTTTGTGTTCCTCTAATATTAAAAGGAAAGAAGAAAAAAATACCACAAGGGACATTAATACACAAATAAACGGGAAAAAAGAGGTGACACGACCTTCCAGAAAAATAATAGATAATAATTGGGGATTATCAGGTGGAACCGTTTGGGTAAACAATAAGGTACTACATCAAACGTTGAATGTAGGATAAAAAAAACTTAATTCATAAAGTTTTTTCACTGACCCCCTACCCCCTCTTCTTGGCTTAATTTGGGGACAATTGATGGACCAATAAGGATATATATATATATATCAAATCAATATCAATTAAACAAAACGTGAAGCAATTTTGACCTCCAATATTTGAATTCAGGTTTTTTGTTATCATTCATTGATTTTTTATGTCGTCCCTAAGATTCTCATGAAAATCCCGATGAACAACAACAGAATGTAAAACGATTGCACATTGTTATCTTTTATTCTTATAAATCATATATTTGAAACAAAATCGACTGCGGTGCTCTACTATGGTTCAACGCGAACCTGTCTTCACATGTGTTTTTCTCTTACTTTTTTTCCTAGTAAACAGGTAAAAAATAAAACCCGAGAAGAAACAAGAAACTAATAGGAGAGGACTACATTTTGAAATATAATATACATAAAACTTGCCTTTATCAGCTGCTAAAATATCTATCCTCTTTGATTGAACACTTTAATCGAATATGTCTGAATACACGTTTGATGTAAATCCAAATTTTGAATCAGCACAATCACTAATCAACGCTTTCTCCGTTTTTTTTTTTTTTTGCATTAGGAATATACTTTCAACGTCTTTCTCCATTTCAAAAACACAAAACGCATGTAAAGGTATTCTTGCAGAATAATTAGAGTAGTCCTTTCGCACGCAAAAATCCTGATACACATACCCTGAGTCTTAATCTACATGCAACAATACATGTGTACAATGTTTACCTTCAGCTGTACTTTCTTTTTTTGTATTGTTTAAGTTGAGCTACTGTTAAAAAGGGGCAACATGTAGGATAAATTTTAATGTAAAGAAAGTTTATTCACAAAATAATTTTCACACTTGATGAAAATAAATCTTTTTTATTTGATTGATTTTTTTCACCTTTTTGACGTGTTAAACAATGTTTTAAGTAAGATATAAGCCTCTAACAGTCCATTCTGAAAAATATTGAACAGGTCTTCGGCCTGCGGCCTCAGACCTGTCCAATATTTTACAGAATGGACTGTTATCGGCTTATATCCTTTACGGAAGTAATCATTTGAAGTCATATCTATGTAAGAATAATCAGAGGTTTCCAGTGTTAGAATCTCCGTCTTTGAGGTGACCAGATTTAACTAAAATCAACATCTCTGTAAGGTGAATTAAGGTAGTCAAAGTCAATTTTGTTTAAGGTGACCATTGGTAATGCGGGGTTCACACATTGCCGATTATTGCTCCCGTTTGAGATCAGACAGCGATACGACACGAAAAGTGAAAAAGTCGGATTAGTATCCTCAATTATCTGGAATGTCCTATTATTGTCTTAACGCAGTCGTTTTAGTTCGTAACAGATTCCTACTGGTCGGGAAGGGTCCGAATAGTTCGGCAAAGCACCCCGACAGTTAGGTGCGTCCCGTAACATTCGGGGAAACTCAACCGATTTTGTCTAGTCGGATTACAATCGTGCCTATGTCGTGACAGATTCTGCTGTATCGGATCGAATTCCTAACAATGTTCTGTGTATTCGGGACGGTGTCCTGTGGAACGGGAATGATCTGGAGAAGTCCCGACAATAACAGAATACAATACGACTGAGACCAGACAAAGCCGTTTGCAATGCGATAGAGCGGACCGTGATAGGATTACGTTCCGACAGTACCTGATCATCCCGAGTATGCCGACAGTTTTCGCACGGATAACTTCCGTCAGCGTCGGTTCACTGTCTTGTCACTATCTGATCTCTGTCGGATTACATTCGGTAGAATCGGGACGCAGTCGTGACAGACTCGGTCGAATTTTACCTGACGAAAGATACAAATCGGATTTCCATCCACGATTCACAGGATCTTGATCAGACTTTTGACAAATTTTAATCGGGAATGGTCCTGTCAAGGACGGCAGTAAAAATCGTGAATGTGTGACCCCAGCTTAACCAAAATTAAACATCTGGGGACCGTATACATGCAATAAGTAAGGTTTCTTCGGAAAAGTTCTGTATCAAGTCAGGGATATTTCATTTGTTTTTTATTTGTTTCGCTCATTGATAGTGTTTAGATGCGTCGGTTTTTATGGAGTTTCTCTTTTTTATTTTCATTCGAGTTCAGCATTTCATTCATACTTTTGAATATTTATGCAAAGTGAACGGAGGTACACGCAGTAACATCGCTGGTAGGTGATCAAAGGTAACCATAGTTAATATTTATATAATATTCCAAGAGTTAACCAGAATAAACAGCAATGCAAGGTGACTAGATGCAATCAAATCCAATATCTCTGAAAGAAGACTAGAGAAAACCCGATCAAATATACGTGCAAAAGGCCACCTACGGACCCCTCAAAGAGTTGTTGCAAGGGTTCTTAACGTTCAAAGAGCGTTGCACTCTCTTTACACGAGGCATCTGATTAACGTCCCCTTCTGACCGGACGTGACTGCGAACTTGATACATCCCGCACAGCCAAACGGACGCCCCACTTCGGCAAGTGTTTTACTGCCGGTCGGGAGAAGACCAAGTGACCATATTTCTATACCCCAGTCACCCTTTGGGGTTGATTTAACGAGAAGATCTTTTTAGAGTAGATTGTTGATGTATAATTTTATATAAAAAAAACCACTAGTCTTGTTTGTATTCGTCTCAATTGTAATGTAGGCCACTGTAGGTGATCAAGCATAATTGAAACCGAGGTGATATTGATTAAAAAAGTATTGTTTATGGGCTTTACGATTCGACTTTCTTTTTCGCCTTGTAAAAGTAGTTGAACAGGTTTTTCCCATTGTTATATGCATTGTACCTGTGCAATAATTTCTAGGCGGGAAACAGTGAAATTGCAGATGAATTGACCACTGTCCTGTATGAAAAAATTTTGAGCTCTTTTAAACCTGTATAATGTCATTCCAAAAACATTTCTGCCTCGAAAAACACGAAAACTGGCACTGAAACCCTTCTATCCGTACTAGATGTGTAAACTTTTTATAAGAGCCTTAACTAAAAGTAAGAGCATCATAATATTCAGTATGCTAAAAAAAAAAAAGCAGTGACGTGAAATAGTTTAAAATATTTGGTATAGTTTCACCCATCGATAAAGTCCGTTTGTTAATTTTATCCAAAAATCTATATCATGGATATTTCTATCGTTCGGCTGTTGTCCTATTGACGTATGTGCAATATCTCAAATCATTTAAATTCTCTGGATCATAGTGGGTGCCATATTACCTAGTAAGTTTTTTTCCCAAACGTACATTGAATATAGAAATAAGAAGATGAGGTATGAGTGCCAAATCAGATATCTTTCCATCCAAGACACAATCTATTATATCAACCATAGGTTCGATGCTGAAAAGTAAGCTATAAATGGACCAAAAATTACTTGTGTAAAACAATCAACAACAAAAAAAGACATCAAAACGGCCTTATTTCAAACACAAAAGGAGTAGAAATTTATCCAGTAAATAGAAGAAATATAATAGGTTTATATCGAACGCTGCAATTTTCACAAAACATATCAAAGTTCCCACCTTTTCGTAAATAAACATGGATAACATCATTAATGATTTGATAAGGGTTGGCGAATGTCCGAGTCCTTTAAACAAAAATACAATATCTCCATTAGAAAAATAAAGACGAAAACAACATGAAACTACAGTTGCGGCTCACTACCTTCAGAACAAAAGGAACAGTTTGAAAGTTCCAAATACTGAAATGTGTCAAAAACTCTGAGGTCAAAAATCAATACCTATAGATTTTGTCAACACTGTCAGACAATAATTTAGAAAGGTCTTGTGCAGTTCTGATGAAATGTGATGGATGATATAGGCTTTGTTCATGTTCTGTACCTGTCTAATTCTCAATAAGAAAATATTACTTATAGTATTCAACAGACGTCGGTAAATTTTCAAATATATCAAAATGGAAAATAAAACTTTCTGAAAGATGTTTGTATACAAAAATAAGTAGATGGGGTATGATTGCCAATGGAACAAATATCCACCTATGCTCAAATGAAGTGGATGTAAATAATGATAGGCAATCATAATGCCTTCAACAAGGAGAAAAAACCCATACCGTATAATCGGCTATAAATGGCCCCGAATGATATGTATACGTTGTTGTTTCTTAAAGACAAACGAATGAACACTTTTTTTCCTCGATTAAAATTACATTTTAATCATAAAAGAAGGTAAATCATAAACAAAAAGGTGAAAACTCAGAAAATTTAGTGACCCAATCAGATATTTGACAAACTCCGCCTTTTTACGAACACAAAATTCAAGGATCACACACTTTTCTATCTATACGAAAGTTGCTGCCCTCATGAATATTAGCACCGGCTGTTATCGACGGCTAACTTTACTGTAGTAAGTTTGTCTAATGGGACATTGTGTTTTTCACTGTTGTTTCGTTGCTGTCTGGTGGACGAATACCTGATATCCGTGTCATCATCAAACATATTAATGGCTATATAACAGGGAATTCAAACACTTGTTTCTCCGCATAGAAACATTCCTTCGGTAATCTGAGCATGGAACGAATACTTTATATCACGAATTAAATCCCGCATTGCACGAAAAAATGTGTTGCATTTCAGTAAATAACACGTGTTTTTGGTTGATTGTAAACACGTAGTAGTCCATCATGCATTGTTACTCATCTAGTGGATTGGTCAAAAACCCAGGGTTGAGTGCAATATCGCTACGTAGCTGCTATCAATATATCTGTAACAACTAGTCTATAGCTACACGTTCAATAGTCGAAATCTACGTAGCTGCTACGATATTGAACGCAGCGTTGGTAAAAATAAATTTCGTCACACGTAAATAAATAATTACATGTGCGAGGTAATAAGTATGCTAATTTATGCATTTCCTTATAAGATAGTGTTCCCGACCTGTTTTAGGTTAATGTTGAAGTTGGTACAAATTTCAAGGTAATGTTAATATTTTTGCTTTCTAAATGGGCCAATATCTTTTCAACTTGAAAAAGATACAATTTTGTATATCAAGTTCTGTGAAACGGCCAGTTCAACTTTTCGTTTTTATCATATATGATCGTTACGTCGCTGTCAACTGTCATACATGCCCTGTCTTGCAATGTTGTAGTCTTCCATCCATGCGGTGTTCCCCTTGTCTCTAGCTATGTAGTCGTCGCCAATACAGTCTTCCCGAATGTTCTTTTCTTTTAATTCATCGTAAGGATACGTTATCCAGGCAAAGTTCAAAAATGAGATTACTGAATTGTATCGCAACTGAACAATTGTACACCGTAAAGAATGGAGATAACTGTGATCACCACGAGACATTTCTTTTCTTTGGAACCCTAAAAGTCCAATACTTCTTTTACCGAATGGTCCAATTTCTCTTCCAAAATTGGTTTTAGACGACAAGTCTTTTACAAGGCATCCTAAATACAAATCCACCGCGGTTACAACCACGCCTTTGTCTAGACAAAACTCGGCTTCTGAAATACATTTCTTCGGTTTTTTATTGTATTCAACTGTTTTCCCACTTTTACAGGATTATCATCCCGCTGAGTCCAGCTACGCCATCCCAGTCTACAAACCAAAGAGAAATTTTCGTAGGCCTGTCATTTGTATTCCTACATATTTCACGACAAACAACATCAGAACGTATGCCTCCCTGAAAAATAGAATATCTTAAAAGTTCTTTTGCTGATAGGCCATAATATTCATTTCCAAATTCTATCTTCCGTTTACGGTTTGAAAAGTACTTTTGATCTACTCATTTAAACAACTTTCGATGGAGTTTACAATTTTCTTTACTCTTGTAATATGCATTTACAATTTCAACAGATAAAAGAAAATCTGGATTATCAACTGGAATTCCTTGTCGAAAAACTGATAAATTTTCATTTGAAAACAGCAGATCGAAATCATGCTCGCATAGTTGTAGTAATTCGGTAGAAAGTTGTACAAAGTTCTCCGAAACATATTCACAGATAGCTTTCAATATGTTTGTCGACTGGAATTTGTCGTAAAGGTTGATCATGGATAATATCTCTGATGCATCTTTGTTTTGAATTATTCTTATTATAACATTTTCACATTCCTCTATAACAAAGGGGCATAGTATATAATGTGCAACCTGGTAATTTTTTTTGACATTGAGAGAAGAAAAGCTAAGTATACCGGTATTTTGCATAATGCACGACACAGGAAATACTTTCGTAATCCTTAACTTGATCCTCATTTTCTTCCAAATTAACATCTGTGACATATGGATGCCATTTAAAATAAGAGTTGAAGAATGTAGACACCATCCCGGGTATTGTTGAATGAACATCGGAAAACTCTCCTCCTGCGCGAACAGCAACATATTCGTCTTTCTGATTGAGTAATTTCTTAAAATCGTCGCTATCTGTTACAACAACGTGAATTTCATCTATACATGTAAACTCCATACACATGCAAAGGAATATTGTTTTCGCATGACTGTTTAGGATAAATCATCAGATTTATATAAACGTATGCGAAAATAAAGACAAATTATATAGTTACCATTAACCATGCATTATAGAAAAAAGTCCATTCTGTTTTTGAAATGTAATTTTTTTACCAATTGTTTTGTTTTTTACATGATTCATTCCAAGTCTCCTATTGTTGATAACTTTCCATCGTACAAAAATAACATAAAGGTACGGGATGTCGATATTTGCCAAAATAAGCTCTCTTTGGCTTTCTTACAAAAAATATTTGTCATCATAATCAAAATAGTTGCTTAACAATATATTTCAAAATCAATTATATGCATTTGAATAGTACATTGCTATTGGTAGCAATTTTCGTTCTCCATCAGAGTTATATTTAAGTTAAGAGAAGCACCAATGTCATTTCAAAGAATGGCGAAATGTTGGCGTAACAGTTAGTTAACTAAATTGAATAATTACTTATTTTTCATTTCAGGACCTTTTCTAGTCGACTAGATTTTCCTCATCGTCAAAGGCCGAATAGTTGTTTTTTATTACTTCCATCCACTTATATGAACTTTGGTGGACATTTATCCATCAACAATCATGCCACATCTCTTTATCATTTTTATACTAGCAAATTATGTTTTAATTCCTTTACAGCATCACTATATGACTATACATATTTTTTAAGCTGAAGAAATAAACTAATAAAAAAAATCCGACGTAACCGTTCTTTTCATTATGTTTCGAAAATATCTATTGAATTACTACATGTAGTACTACATGTAAAACGAGGAAATCAAATATCGAACGATTTTTGAGTTTAAAACCGAATGACAAATCAAAAAAGAAATACGCAAAAACCCCATATTTTATTAAACCCCTTTTTTAAAAAAAATTTTCCCCTTTTTTTTTACAAGTTGTTTTTTCCCTCATATTGCCACAATATACCCTTCAAGAAATGCAGGGGAGAAAAAAGCACCCTTCGTTTCGAAAACACGTCTTTGGGGTTTTTCATTGAGTTAAATTGACACCTTTGTTTAAATGGGTTTTTTCCCAGATAAAATATCAGAGTTATCTCTTCATAATCTATTCACGATATTTTTAAAATCATTATGTTGTCGTCTTAATTTAGAGAAATTATTTTAAAAAAAATATTTGGGAGAAAATTTTATGCATTTTATTTTATATATTTTTGAATAAAATCAGTCCTACCAAAAGAACCGGTTAAAAAAGTTTAAAATATTAAACGATACAATGAAAATTCGTTTGTTCAAGACGAGATAAATCAAAAGGAACATTTTAA